>PNEQ01102960.1:0-15950 GCA_003012365.1 Medauroidea extradentata
AGAGGATGGGGGCTTCAAATACCTTCGACAGATCAGTGTAATGCACAGCGGGGTTGCCTACGCTGAGTTTTCATTGCGCTCCCCTACGAAGACGGTACATTTCCGCCTACGGGTTTATAGTTAAAAAGTGCTTGTTTTGGCTCGTACTACCTGCCCTCAAGCGTTGTATCATGAATTAATATACACCCTGTATAGGTATGCTCTTTTTGTCAACTGACGTAAGCAAAGAGAATGCCTTTCCTCAGAAGGTAGCAGTCGTTTTAAATTTTTTATTTTCTTTCTAATTTGCAAAAATAACTCAACAGATGCTACTCATTTTTTTTTACCCGCATCCTGTCGAAAACGAGTAGAGAAAAATTCTAATGGTAAGGGAGGGGAGATGGGTAAGGGAAAGGAGACGCATACCACCTCTCTTTCACCGTTGCTGGAAACTGACGTTCTGAGGAGAAAATAAACAGCGAGCATTTCATTCTTTGACTACCCTTGCTTGAGCTTGTATATTCCATGGTGTACAGACTTAATTTTTTTTTGTGAAGCAGTAGAATGCTTGCAAGAATTTCGTGTTCCTAGACGACTTTAACTGCTATCACACTAGGTGGAACGTTTGTTTTTGTGTTACTATTCTTACAATTTGCGTTCGCATGTCGTAGAAAAAAAACGTGCGCATTGCATAAATAAGTTTACTTAGTTGTCTCTGCATCGTTGTTTACTTTGAAATGAACTATAGGTACACGTACGTTGTAACTTTCAAATTACCGTATCACGTGCATAATGACTACGGAGCAAATATTTTTCAAAAAATACATGGGTGTTGCATAACAACCGTACAAACGCAACTGCGATTTTTTTAAACTACTGACAGCGAAATACGTTTCTGGTGAGGTGATTTAGTATTTCAACGTATTTTTTTATACAAAATGAAACTTTTCAAGCAAATGATTTAAAATATAAAACTTTGCTCGCCACAAATATAAACCCCATAAGGTAAATCGAATTAACCAGTATTACAAAAATCATCAGCTAGATCTCTCAGATTTTCAGTGTATACCACTAATCGTGCAGTAAAACGTGCAAGGTGCCATTTCTTTTTTTTTTGTTTATTTTTTTATAGTTTTCAAATATGATAATACGGAAATTAAAGTAGGTAACGTTTATATTGATTAAAAAAAACTATTTTTTAAAATAAAAAGAATCAAGACGGCAAGACGCAAATGTATTCATTTGATTGAGTCGATTATGAATGCGGTTACGTTAAAATCTAAATACGTATTTTGATATTGTATTTAACGGTAAACTTATACATTTTTAATCCAAAAAAATTTTTAAATGTGTTATTACAACTAAATTATTAATGTTATTAGGTTAAACGCCGAGTCAAACGGTGACGGAATACTGTGATACTTTGGACTTCTACATACTGCAATTATCAGAGTATATCAAGACGTTTCAATCAACGATAAGAATGTAAACATTTCGATATAAAATTTAAAATATATCTTACAAGGATACCGGTGAAATTGAATAAAACGAGATGTCTTAATAATAATCACCTGAAGTTATATTTTGACAATTATTTTGAATGAAGTAGTAATTGAACAGTTACGCAATGATTTATGCCAAAAACTTACACGGAAATTTTCACTAAGAAAAATTTAAATAATAGTACCAATCGTTATTTAATAAGTGTGAATTTTAATCATGTCAACGTTTTTCCTAACATGAACTCTATGTTTGCTTGGTACACAGTTTTACGTAGGAATCAACGAAATAGTTTAACGATGCAATGCAGGAACTAGCAATAAGAAATTTTAGCTTGGCACAAAAATGACTTCTACAAAAAACTCGAATAAATCATAGCTGATGTTTCCTTATTGCGAGGCATATTATAATGGTTATCATCGTAATAACAAACCATATGAGATTTCTCGTAATGTCCGTTGGGCGTCAGTACCGCTGCCTTTATTACAGCAGGTTCCCTTAAAAAAAAAAAAAAAAAAAAAGAGGATTGCACTGTAGCAAATTCTTGAGAAAAAAAGTTGCTTCTGTTGAAACAATTCCACTCACATAACGAAGCTTCCATTTTCGAAGGACAGACTTTGCTTGAGAATGTCAGAAACCCAATAACATGACTGTAAATGAACATTAAGAGACTATCATAAAAAAGTTATTTCAGCGCCAAGGGAACAAAGTTGACGAAGTATTTTATTTGTTTGGTTTTAACTACATTTAAGACTTCGAGAGAGAGAGAGAGAGAGAGAGAGAGAGAGAGAGAGAGAGAGCGAGAGAGAGAGAGAGGAGTACCTGATAAGACAACAGCGCACCTGTTTTACACGCAAACATCAAAGAGGACTTTAAAGTTAGGCCTTTGTCACAGTCCCTTAGAGTTAGTTCGAACAAGACTAATATCATCTTGTTGCTAACTGATTTATGGAGAACATCACTCTTACCAAAGCACACCACAGAGAAGGGTTGTATTCACTCTTGCTAAAGACAAAGACCGGTGAGTAACATCTCGAAGCGGTAGTGTTAGGGCCATGAATATTTCGCGAAAATAATTTTGCCCCCGTCTGTTTCAGTGCTTTACGTGCACGTCTGCAGCTGTGCTTCATGGTTATTAGCAGCATGTCTGTGTGCAGTGACGTCTCTCATTAGACTGTGCCAACCACAGTAAGGTTACTGCGACACCACGTGTATGTTATTTGCAGGTAGAATCCCAAGACACGTGATAATTAAAACAACCAATAACTGACTATGAATCAGTACAGTAGATGTGCAGATAAGACACTGAAACAAACTGTGACAAAATTCTTTTCGGGAAAAGTTCAATTTCCTAGGCATTGTGTGCGTAAATTGTCTGTAACCAAGAATAGCCGGGCACAATTCTAGCTTAAGGTAACATATAGGACCCGAAAAATTGACGTTTTCTGTTGGTAACAAGCTAGGATTTAAAAAACTGTAAGATTGTGCGACTTTCGTTATTGACGTTCGAGTAATTTGAAACCTTCTGGAGAGCGCTAAGCCACATATAAAGACACAATAACTACATGCAGTGATATCACTATGTCAGCGAGTAGCCAATGAGAAACTGCTGTCAACTTCAGTACACGGATATTATTGAAGGCTAATCTACAAGACAGTGAACAGAGAATTTTTACGGTCTCTACGATTGACCAGAGTGTCAGCTGAAACCACACTAAAATACATTACATAAGCGAAATATCTGCTGGAATGGTTCAATTTCTATGTTTTCCAAATTATTAAGCATTTTCAAATGGCCGAGCCGAAGAAGCAATACGGGCGCCAGAGACCTGCGTTTCAAATACCACTGTAATTATAAATGTATTCACAACACTAAACAGCCACGGAGTTTTACAAATATGTAACATACTATTGTGAAATTTGATGTATTTTCTATAAAAGTATTAACGAAGCACAGACTATACAACCGTACTACAAATCTCTGTAATAATTACAAGACATACTGTACTACATCTTTCAAACTTCGTGATGTATATAAATGCGCACATGTATGTAACACTTACAGTGGGATCATAAATTTAATTTTTAAATGAAGAGACATCTTTAATGTCTTAAGGATAATACATTACTATGTAATATGTGATATAAGAAGTTGTATAGGCCGTCCGGAATAAAGTGAACACTAAATAGTTAACCTTTGAAAAATACTACATATAATTCAATATTACCGATAGTCACTTTACTGCTTGTATGGTTGGCAACGAAATAACACAACATAGTTCCGTGTTTATTCGTATTTAAATACAACAATATTGAAACAAAATCAACCGACAGCGGTATAAATGTATTTTACATAATTAATAAACTTATTTTTTTATCAAACTATATATGTACCTATCGACTGAACAATTCATTTTAGACACGCAAACATAAAGTGACATGTCCAGAGAAGTTAGACTTTTCCCGTCGTTAGCCGTTACACGCGGAAATATACGAGTTGGCTGGAAATATATCTTTAGCAGGACTTTTTCGAGTGCTCACTTTATTCCGAACTGCCTATACATGTGTACAAGTTTACATTTAGCAGATATTCTAACTTGTGAATTTGTCAGGATTCTAGAAACAGGTAATATAACAGAAAGTACTACATTAGTGAAAGAAAAATTTTAAGGTGTTGATAACTCTCACAACAAAACAATATAATTAAAACTCTACGAGTGTTCCGCACCACACAAAAGTTGATCATGGTGGTGTACTATTTTATAATTGTTTCTGCGAGTGTTCCGATGTTAGTGCAGGTCTTGTGACCGAGAAGCATGTGGTTGGATTAAGTGATATTATCATGTGACTAATTCCGAAAAACTGTGTACATCAGTACTGGGATACCAAAATATGAAAGTAGTTTCAGAAATGCTATTCTAAAACTAAAACCACAGCAATGACATCCGCTACTAACATAATACATATTAATTTATAGTATAAGTAGATATTTCACTAATTTCGTCATCATAACACACACAGAGAGTAAAAAAATGCTAGAGGCATAGCTAAAATCTGTATCATATACTGATAAAATACAAAACTATTTGTATGAAACCAACACATATATTCACAAATTAATAATGTGTACAATAAGTTGTTAAACGACGTTTTTCAAGTATTCATGGGATCAACCAGAGCTAGTGGGTGATTTAGCGCAGGACGTTGCTAGGTTTCAAAGTGCCTTCAGTAGGTTGGTTGCTATGTTCATGTTACTAGCTGTCGTATGTATCTGAAACAGTTACCCTATTTGAGAGAACCAACGGACATTTCGCTAGTGTAATATTTGACTCCTGTGAGTGGTCTGTAGACAGCTATGTCGTGTGTCTTACGTGCACACCTGCAGCTCAACTTCTTGGCTATTGGCAGAGTGATTTGTGCAGAGTGATTTGTGCAGAGTTGTTTGACTGTTACAATCAGTATACGGGTAACAGTCACATCACGTCTGTGATTTGCAGGTTTAACCTCCACACGCTGGGTGTCACGGCATCCAATCACTGACCACATAGCAGAGATGCAGGTGCGCACGTAAGGCACTGAAACAAAGTGCTGCAAAAATCTTTTCGCGAAATCTACCGGGCCCTAGCTATCATTAGAGCTGGTGATTTTTGGTTAAAAGAATTATGCAACATTTTGTTTCAGTACCTCATGTGCACATCTGGAGCTCTGCTTCATGATCAGTGATTGGCTGTTTTTAACTCTCAACGTCTCGAGGGCCTACCCGCAAATCACAGATGTGAGGTTTCACAATAACAATATTCTCATTGGCACAGTCAAATGAGCGACACCTCTGCATAAACACACACTGCCAATAGCCATAAAGCAGAAGGGCAGATGAGAGCGTTATGCATTGACACAAAATGTTGCATAATTCTTTTCACCAAAAATCACCTGCTCTAGCTATCATAAGGGCCACGTACATTTCGCGAAAAGAATTTTGCCTCAGTTAGTTTCAGTGTCTTACGTACACATCTGCAGCTATGCTTCATGGTTATTGACAACATGTATGTGTGAAATGACGTCTCTCATTTGACTGTGCCAATCACAGTAAGGTTACTGCGACACCACATGTATGTTATTTGCTGGTAGAACCCCTAGACACGTGAGTTAAAACAACCAATCACTGACTATGAATAAGAATTGTAGATGTGCAGATAAGACACTGAAACAAACTGGAGCAAAATTCTTTTCGCGAAAAGTTCATGGTTAGAGATGATGGTTTATCGCGGGAAAACTTGACTATTTGCTAGGCTTCAACGTACGTTCAGCTTATCAAAAGATTACTGGCTTTTCCTTGTACGCGAAGCTACTGCCCTATTTGACTAAGCCAATAAGAATACCGCTATTTTAATATTTGATGCACGTTATTGGTGTATAGACAGCTACGTCGTGTCAGTGTTTTCAAGGCTATGTTGGCACAAAACATTTTCGCGATATACCATCATCTCTATTCATGGTCCTAGTTATCATCATACCACTAGGGGTAGTGATTTATCGCGGAAAAATTTATTAGTGTTTGATAGGCTTCAATGTCATGTATTCATTTCTGACGCTTTTATTTCGTTACTTGAGAGTCCCTATTTGACCGGGTCAAAATTATATAGTTCCGGTGCGCTACGGCTGGACGTCTGTGAATCAGCTGAACCATGTCACATAACCGGCGTCCAATCATACGAGGCCATCGACGCTACACTGATACGGTGAATACGTTGTCAGAAAATATTCTCGCAATTTTCCCCCATCTCCGTCTATCATGGTTGTGTAAGAAACTGCAGCGTTTTCAAGGGTATGTTGGCACAATAATGTTTTTGGTATTCAAAATCACTATGTACCTATAGCAAATTCATTAATCACAACTCAACACGTCAGGCTGGGTGTTAGATTATGATGATGATGTCAATACCACTGACATCGTGTGTAATGTTGTGCGTCAAATCGTCTACTGCTTGGGACATTGTTCTTTAAACTCTCTTTTATAATAACCCCTTAATGAAAAGTACGACGCTGCCCCTGGTCGACTCCTACCCTTTTTCCACCCGTGTACCTTTTACAAAGGCCTTGTGCTATCCGAGGGCATGTAAAGTGACCAAATAAATTAAATAAACGTTTTTGATTATTTTTAACGTTATTATACACAGTAACATTTATTAAGATAAAATTGAAATTCATTCCAACAACAAAAATTATAACGTTTTCTGTGTTGAGTTTTATATCAGATTTGGTACGATTCTATAGTGCGTCAGGATTGTTATCTCGTGCTACAGTACCGGTTGAATTTGTTATGCGTTACTGTTTATCATTGTTAGTATGGGTAAACCATCGCCACTGAAATTTCCATCCTTTCTGCGGATGGGTTAATTCTAACAGTAATCTCACTCCCTACGAGGTACACTGAAAAATACCCTCAAGTAGATTTCGCAGGATCATAATATGTTCAACACAATGGCTAGATAAAACTTTGTATGCAGGAGTATGCGCCCGGCGAACACTCAGTATAAGGTCTGATTGCGGTCTGTTGGAAAACTGCTTTGCTGAGCATTAGCATTTGTTTTCTTTCTTGCTCCCTTCGTTATTCTTCTTCTTCCTCTGTACTCCTGTGTGTATGCGATGCTGTCGGAGGGGTGCCATTGAATTGCACGGGCATTGGTCCGAAGTCCACGATGTCTGGGGAAAGAAACACGACGTGCGGAGAATGTCACATTTCAAACGGAGAGTAGTCGGGTCGAGAAGCTATCAGACGAGATCGCTGTAAGGCATAAAAATCTAACAGACAACTCGAAAACGTGAAACTTTTCTATTCTTATTTTTGTTACTTTTTACGTCTCGTCGACAGCGAGGTCAATCGAGACGGTTACACAAAACTTATCACAAAGACAGGAACCAAGGAAAGAGCCGGTCATTGCCTATGTTTAGAAATTATCCTAGTACTCTTCTGAAATAATTTCAGGAGACCATGGAAAGCAGAAACCATGGTGTCCCTAGCAGGAAATCTAACCCGGGACCTTTCGTATTCAAGTCCAACGTGTTACCGTTGCACCACCTCGCTCGGTAGTCACTTATGAAATGAGCTGCTTATAGTTACCTCCCTTACATAAATATACACATTTTCATATAACCACATTACAGTATTTACAAACGTAATGAATACATTTAAATCATCTGCCACTGAAATAGGAATATTTTTATTTAAAGAAGGTACATTTGTCGTCGTCTTGGATTAACTATATTTATATTTTATTGCAAATTAATTTTTGTACTCTAGGCTACAGTACAGTGTAAAATATAATTTGGTGTTTAATTGACAAGTATGGTACACAAATTTAATTCCATAGTTCGGTTAGTAAGATTGTCGAAAGTGAATGAACATTATCTTTCGGCGAGACTACAATCTAAATTAAGGAAATGCTTCCATGGAAGTTATACTTAAATTGCTAGCCAAACTTTTATAATAATATTATGAGTCTGCGTCAAATTAGTAAGAACATTTCCAAATCTGTCTCTAAGCATAAGATTACGTAGTCCTACACGATTCATAATACTGACACGATTTAGGTATCAGACTGTTTAACAATGAATGTAATTGCGTCTTACATGCCTACATTTATATTATTTGCAAAATTGTATTGTTATTTTGTTCGTATGCTCTTTGTTGTATATGCAGCCTCCACTTATGAACTTTGGCTCCGGAAGCACTCCAATAAACGAAATAAAATGTTTCCGAATGTTACGTAACACCAAGCACCTAACAACGTTGCTCAGAAATATTGTTTGCTCTGAAAATGGATTTTTCGAAGTGCTTGAAAATTACCCAAAAAATTGGCGTTTTCTGTTGGTAACAAGCTCTGGCTTCATACTTTAAATTCGTAAGCGTAGTGGCACTGACATTTCTTCCCTACGTTCATTACTTGTCACTGTAATGTTAACAAAAGGCCGAAAGATACGAATTCGTTGAACAGAAAAAAAGAAAACGGCCCTTGAATAAGCCTATTAAAAGCTGTGTAATAGAATGTTTTAAGTTCAATTAAGGCAAACAGCCCTCATTTAACCAATCCTATTCAAGTTCCGATTCATTTTATTCACCTGATTGCGTTTTCGATTTTAAAGAAAGCAGACCTACGTTACGCATTTTACAGCTTTTTGCTCTTTTATTCGCAGTTGCGTGGATGGTAAAAATACCTCACTGTAAGTAAGTAATCGTCCAAAAAATACAAAAATTGGTTTTTAAAGCTTGTAGCCAGTTTAATCTTATTTCGGTGTACATTATTTCATTCATTCAGTCAATTGGTCTTGCGTTGGGTGTATGCTGACGTAGGATGAACATTTTGACTTCGATATGCCGTATGGGAATATTATGCGCGGTAAAAACTCCATTGGAGGATAATGTAGTTACTTGAAACATCTACAAAGCTAACACAATTTCGTACAGATATGAAACTACAAAATTTTCAAACTTGTACTGCCTTACGGTATAAGATAACTTCGTAGTAAAAGCGGTACAATAAGCAAGCATTTAACAAACTTTGCAACATAAATACAAAACAAATTAATGTAAAAGACCTCTCTTAAACTAATGAATTTAAAAAATGGTATCCCGGAAGAGGGCGAATTCGAAAATTTTCAAAACCCGTTCCCCGTTTCAGAACCTCACGGTTCAGTGTCTAATGAAGAAAATTTACTTCTTTACTTCCACTCCATTCGCGATGCAGTGTTGCCAAAATGCAGCATACCTTATTATAGGCTATACTATAGTTGCAGTGGAGGAACTACAACGCTGGATTTACAATAACAAGACAGGGGCGAGGCGAAGTGCGCGACGAGAATAAAATAACTTGTCAGCCATTCAGTGTCAATGCTTCTGTAACAACAGCCCGACCAAAAAAAAAAAAAAAAACGTGGGCGCGATGCAAATTCCGAAATGAATGTTTTTTTATTTTATTCACGTCGCAGAAGCAACAAAGCCGAAAATTATAATTTAATTTTGTGCCAAAATATTGGTGAAACTGGAGAGTTGGTATAGTAAATTGCGTTAATTTATTTTACGAGACAGTTTTGTTTGTTATTATAAGCAAAACAAAATAGCATTTTTATCAAACATGTAATTGTGACATTAATTTTCACATTTCGGAATGCCAGTGTATATTTAAAGTGTACATCTACGTAAAAAAAAAAAAAGAGTTCACTTACTGACTTACCGACTAACATATCAAACTGCAGTCCAAACCGCTGGACCTAGAAACATGAAATTTTTGTGTGGGTTACCTTACGGTCGTAGGCGATCAATAAGAAGGGATTTTTAGAAATCCGACCCCTAAGTGCTGGAAAAGGGGTGAAATGTGTTTCCTAAAATTCGTCTACATAGCCCGAACCCGACGGTGAATCATTGTGACTTTTACGGTATATCATCGTGATTTTTAACTTCAATGGATGAATCATAAAAACGCATGTTAGTAAGATTAACGATTTTTCGACATTCAACCTTTAAAGAGGGTGAAAAGACTGAAATGCGGTATCGATTAAATATCGATATCTATTGAACCCTTCTGGATATACAGTTGCTTTTTGCTACAAAATAATGATTATGTAAATACCCAGAAAGTATATGTAAGATTTTCGAAATTTGACAGTCAGAGAGTAAAATGTAGGGAAATGTTTTTTTATTAATCCTCTGTACAGCTCAAACCCAGTGGGCTGTTGCAATTTTTACTTCAGTTCGATACGTTTACAAATGCATGAAATACTACTTCAAAAATATTAGAAATTATTTAATTAAGGGGGTGAATAGACATTAAATTTGTTTTCTTAATTTTTTCATAGCTATAGAAATAGTCGAGATATCGAAGTGCTGTTTACTTTAGAATAATGTATACGTAGTGACTTAATATATTATTTCAGAATAGTTTCCCAATTCAACTTCATAGATATAAAAAATTGTAAACTTTTTAGATATCAAAGTGATTTTTGCTTAACGTGAATGCTTACTTAAGTACTTGAAATGTGGTTTATTGATTTTTTTGGAAATTTTAACCTAAGGGGGCGAAAAGTAATGAAAAGGGATGAACGGTGTTTTCAAATGTCCTCTATATCTCTTGAACCCAACGGGCTATCGTCAGAGTTTCCTCTTAAATTAGAAGCAAAAACAATAGGATTCACTGCCTATAAATTTAAACATTGAAATTTGTTTTTAACAAATCCACGAGTACTATCGAACCTCTCGAGGTATATAGTTATTTTTCGTTTTATATTGATGAATACCTAGATGCCCGTAAACAAATTTACGAAATGTTTAAAATTCTAACTCATAGGGCTGATAAGGAATGCATTTTTTAAATTAATCGTCGATTACGCTTTTACTCAATGGGTTATCGTTGAGATTTTCATCTCAATCGGATTCTTATACAAATGTTTAACCAATGATTGTAAGATTTTACGAAATTAGATCACTGAATAGGTGAAAAGACGTAAAAATTTGTTTTAATTTACGCCATGATATCTACCAAACCAGTTGAGACATTGAAATATTTTTTGCTCCAGAATGATGCTTACGTATAGATACAAAATACAATACTCTCAGTTTATATACTGAGAAAATAACTTTCAAAAACCCTGGGGGAGGGGGCGGAAGGAACGTAGTCTTGGTAAATCTTTCAAAGCAGACGATCCGAAAAAGTAAGTTATGGAAGTGATCTGACTTCAACAAAATTTGTGCAAAAAATTGTGGGGGAAGTAAAAAGAGGTAGATAGACAGAACAGGACACCAAACATTACTGTGAATAATTAAAGTTTTGTAAGTGTGCGTGTGCCCGCGAAGGTTTACCTGCCATTATTTTGGGAAGCAGGTGGGAAAAACGGAGAAGACGGGTAGAACGGGATACCCAAAATCTTAAAGGAGGGGGGAAAAACTTTGATGAGCTGTGCGTGCGTCCGCAAAGTTTACAGCAGAGAGAAAAAAGAAAAAGAAATTGGTGGGAGAGGGTCATAATGGGGTATAGTTAGGGACCCCTGTTTTTCGCGAAAAGAATTTTGCCCCAGTTTGTTTCAGTGCATTTCGTGCACATCTGCGATTCTGCTCCACGCTTATTGGCAACGTGTCTATGTGAAAAGCCTTACCTCATTGGACTGAGCCAATTACAATAACGTTCCTGCAACACCACGCGTCTATGATTTGCCGGTAGAATCCCAAGGCTCGTGAGAGTTAAAATATCCAATCACTGACCACGAAGCAGAACTGCAGATGTGCACGTAAGACACCGAAACAGTGTGAGGCAAAATTCTTTTCGCGGTAAAACAGGGGTACCTAGGTATAGGGGCAGAACTGGGTAACACAAAAAATTTGGTTAATGTAAAAAACTATTGAGTTGTGTGTTGGTCCACGAAGGTTTTTACAAAAACAATATCCTTTGGGGGAGGTGGGAGGCAAAACACGGTACAGCGAAAGAATGTGGCACCCAAAAAATTTTGTGGAAATATTTTCCATTTCAAAATGTTTCTAAAGGGGACATTAATTACCCATAACTTCATTTTGGCCCATTTAGCACTTTTCAAAACTTTTGTTTCAGAAATAAAATCGTATTTAATTGAAAACCCTGCATACGAAGTTACGGTACCAACTAGTTACTAATAAAAGACGAAACATTGAAATACCGTAGACTAGACATCTGTGGCTGTCGTACTAAGAGAGGAAAGTAGCAGCAAGGAAATGTTTACGTATAAATTTCTTTTTTTCGTAGTTGTCGCGCGGTAAACGAACTAGTGTTCCCAATAATCTGAATTTTTTGGGTTGCATCGCGCTCTTCGCGTAGCGTCCGCTGCGCTATTTTTAAGAACTTACTCTTCAGGTTATACTGTTTTGCTATATTTATTAATTTTGAAACTTAAACGAGATCAGATATTAAAAATATATCTGGCAGTTTTGGTAAAACGGTTTTTGCCGTGATAGATAATCTTTTTCAAGTTATTTGGTTTCAACTAAAATATCAATTCACCAGAATTTCGATAATTTCATAATTAGCCAATACCATAGTATATATTGCCTTGAAAAATTTAGCCAACATGGAGGAGACGATTTTAAACAAAACTGCCAGACAGATTTTTGATATCTACTCTCGTTTAGGTGTAAAAAATTAATATCGCTAAAGAGTTGAAACTGGAGAGCATGGCCTTAGGATGACATGAAATGAGGTCCTACAACAGAGAAGCACCGAAACGAAGGCCCAATGGGAAACAGAAGATTTAAAAAAACTCGACAACCAGCGGCATCGTCCGGCACTATTCCCACAGGCGGTAATCCTTGGACCGACTCCGCCTGGAATCAAACCCGGATTACCTTGAAGAGAGGTGAGTTCACTAGTTACTGCGCCAACCATGTCCCCAGTTTCTTCATGATTATTATTACATGTCAAAGATGAGTCCCAGACTTGACTAGAAGACAAACGCTAGTTGAGTGCGTTGTGCTTAGAGACAATGAGGCCAGTGTTGAGATAGCAAGAATCGACCTTACGACCTGGTGTGATTGAAGGCCAATATGGCTTTCGTTGTGTTCAGATTTCATACAAATACAAAACATTTACTTCACGGAATTAATACAACATACTGTAGGTAACACACTACGAAATGCGACTTCTACGCGTGTGAAAGGTTCGCCTGAGACGCGAGCCCTTCCTGTTGCACGTCTGCTTTTTACGAGTTCGTCCTGTCAGTTTCCCTGTCTCGACGCTCTGGTTACATACAGACACCTTCTCACTCGCTTTCCCCAACAGACGCTTCCAGTGAGGGAGAAGACCCGGTAACGTAGTTGTTCCGCACGCAGACTTCCGCCCTCTCGCAACTGCTTTGCGACTCTCCGCCACAATTCGGAATCTCACAGGCACGTCAGACACGACACTAAAAACAAAAGGCGTCTGCCAGTCAGTACTGAGGTTTCTGTGACGTCAGTGCACCAAAAATGGCGGATAGGACACGAATTCTGAAAATGAGTTATATCGATTTTATTCGAGTCGGAATGCAATTTTCCGCCCAAATGGTAGTGAAAGTGTTGTTTGGTACTAAACTGCGTTTATTTATTTTGAAGAGATTTTTGTTTGTTATCATAAGCAAAAACCCTTTTAAGCAAACGTGTAATAATACGTTCCTTTCACCACTTCAGAATGCTAGTGGGAATTTAAAATGTATTAAAATAAAGGGAAAAAATATGAAATACTGAAAACATATTCAGTTGTCCTACTTTAAGTTAGTATGTAGTCGTAATAAATTAGTGACATGTATTTTTTTAGTATTTAACGCGTGGCTGTGAAATTGGTGTTCGCAATGACGAGAATTTCTATTGCTGCATCGAGCCCGTCGTGTCGCTTCTACCGCACCTGTGTGATTCCGGCTCTACACGACGAACGAGTGAACGACGATATAGCACTAACTCGTGAAGTGCGAAGTTGTATTCGACCTTAGCTTCGAGGAGGACGCATGGTCGGTACTTATAGGCAGGGACCTGAACAATTTCGCGTTTTCTTTTAGGCACAAGCTGTATTTCAAACATCTGTAAGTTGATGTCACTTTGATAATTGGTCCTTGACTTAATTGACTCCTCCTGGAGAGCACTGATTCAATAATGAAGAAGCTACAGAATGCTGCCCCAGTCATGTAGTATCACTGTGTCAGCGAGTAGTAAAGATCACTTTGAACCCCTATTCTTCGCGAAAAGAATTTTGACCCACTTTGTTTCAGAGCCTTACGTGTAGATCTGTAGTTCTGTTTCATGGTTACTGGCAGCGTGGTTGCAGCTATCATTTGACCGAGCCAATTACAATAACGTTCCTGCAGCATCACATGTCTGTGATTTGCCGATAGAATCCCAAGAACCGTGAGCGTTATAGTATCCAATCACTGACCTCGGAGCAGAACTGCAGATGTGTACGGAAGGCACCGAAACAAAGTGAGGCAAAATTCTTTTCGCGAAAAACAGGGGGTTCCAAATGATTACCTGTTGTGTGCTTGAGTACACGGGCATTTAAGGTCCAGTAGTTTTCGCGAAAAGATTTTTTCCCCAATTAGTTTCAGTGTCTTACGTGCACACCTGCAGCTCAACTTCTTGGCTATTGACAAGAGTCTTTTGTTTTTGTGCAGTGATGTTATTCATTTGACTGTGCCAATCAGTACACGGATGACTGTGACACATCACGTCTGTGATTTGCGGATCTAACCTCCACACGCTGGGTGTTACGACATCCAATCACTGACCACAAGCAGCGGTACAGGTGCGCACGTGAGGCACTAAAACAAAGTGCTGCAAAATCTTTTCGCGAAAAATACCAGGCCTTACAGATATTCTTATAGGCTCGCCTACAAGTCAGTGAAGCCGCGAATTTTTCCAGTATCTAGTTATAGGCAAGGTCGGTGATTCATCGCGTGAAAACTTGCCTGTTTGCTAGGGTTCAATGTACTTACAGCATGTCGATTGCTTTGTTTACGTAATTGGTAGGGAGAGGAAAAATCTGCGAGTTGAATGTCTTACATTTTAGAATCCACGATCCTATGTATACTCAAGCCCCGACCATCTGATCATTATAGGTTACTCCCTGGACCAGCTGACAATGACCGAATAGACAGGGCATGAGTATGTTTAGGACAGTGGATTATAATACAAGTGTCGTTAAACTTGCGAAATGTTCCTTTCCTTAGTAATTGAGTAATTTTATGTTTATATTAATTTATTTTATAACGTCCAACTTCAACCTCAGGCTGGTTCACAATTGGTACGTGGTTAGAAACTATTAACATTACTGAACAAGTATTAATTATGAGTATTACAATACTATGACACGAACACTGCATGAAACTTATAATTTACAAGCATTACAAGGTTTTATAATTTAAATGTAAGATTAAGTAAAACAAATAATTACTAAAATTAAATTATTTCAAATATAACAGACAAATACTAAAATACACACAGGGAAAAAATATAAAAAGGAAAATGCCAAGAACAAAATTTTTACATCGGTTTTCTTAATCATTATTAATTGCAACTGATTCTGTGGCATAAAGGACTTATATTTCTCACTGAAAGTGTGGTGCGAAAGATTTCTTAAATCTTCCGGTAGGTCATTCCAAGCCTTGCTGGTTATTATAAGTATCTGAGTGTGAAACTTACCCTTATCGCAGCCAATAGGAATACAGCCAGTGTATTTTTTGACACCTATTATTGGTCTGTAGGCATAGATGTCACGTTGGACAGTCATCATCCAATCATACATATTGCAGGAGAATATAGCGTTTTCTAGTGAATTTTGTCACACTACATTTTCGCGATATTTCACTATCTTTAGTTAGGGTTTGTTAGACCTAAGATTTTTCTATTGGCCCTTTGAAGACTCTAACCATTTTCTGAAGTACGTGAGTTGTGTGTTTCCACGAAGTATATTACGTAAATATCTGAGGTA
>PNEQ01102960.1:22001-42340 GCA_003012365.1 Medauroidea extradentata
TATATATATATATATATATATATATATATATATATATATATATATATATATATATATATATATATATATATATATATATATATCAGGAGCGCAGTTTCCTGTCGTATACAGATCTGAACATAGCTGCTGCAAATCCTGTTAAAAATTCCTACTATTTTAACTGCAGAGGTTGAAAGTGTTCCAGTAATTCCACTAACGTTCTACAGGAGAAAATTGAATTGATGCCACTGGCTTCTTAAGTGCTGAGACAAGCTGTAAGCTCTCACAGAAAGTATAAAAGTTTTCATAGGCGAGAATTATTTCATTGGCAACTGGCACCATATATTTCCGGTGGGAGGGACAGCACAGTGTGTTTAGCAGGATGACTTTATTATACCACATTGCAGTCAGTTAGTTTGTGAGCGAAGACAAAAACCATGGCTCACCACTTCCGAAAATTTGCCCAGGAATTGTAAGCAACACTCTCATATTGGTCCTTCAAGCTACGACTCGGTGGTTAATCATACAAAAAATACAAATCATTGCGTCTTCGTTAACACCATTGCAGTTGAAAGTAATGAATTATTAGTGTGTTTATAGTTTGACAGTGAGGTATGAAGCTGTGAAGTGAATGATATGAGGTGAATATGGAGCATTGACAGAATGCATGGAGTAGGGGGATGGGACGAGAATACTATAAAAAAATCTTACCGGCCAACAACGTAGTCCGCCGTGTTTCTCACGTTGCTATATAAGATGCGCAACAATGCAGTCAGGTTAGATGATAGAAAGAGCGCAATTTAATGTGATGTGCAGGTCTGAGTTGCGAATTCTGTTTAAATTCTCCATCATTTGACATGTGGACGTTGCGGATTTTCTCAGGGCACTCAGAAAATTTCCTGACCTTCCGTTTTGATGCTGCTCTGTTTTCTGTTTACAACATTCTAACGAGTGACTAATATCTCGCTATTAAGCGCTTATCGAAATCATCCAGTTCCACTTGCGGTAAGGAACATTTTCTCCGGGCTAACCTCAGCTTTAATTTTTTGAGATAAACTTCTGCCTTTCAGTATGCTATTTGAAATATAAAAATTTAACATCACTCCTAATGTATGTTACAATTTATTATGCATTTAACCACGACTGCTCGTAAAAAACTCGTGTAAAATTCGAAAGTTATTAAGAGACATAAATTTATCAATTGATGTACACACGAAACTTTTTCCTATGCAGATTAAATTAATTTTAACTGTTTGATGTAATTTGATTATTTCAAAAGTTCAACCCTTAAGCAATAATATTTAAAGGCTCATTTAGAATCTCTTGATAATCTATTACTAAGAAAATCTATTGGTTAAAGTTCGTTATGACTGACCGTTAATTAATCGTAGATTGTAATGTTTCAGGACACCTCGCTAAAAGTCGCTTTGATCGTAACACATATTAATGGAAAACACTCTCCAAACAACACTTCGACATTTTAAAAAATTCGATAACCCTATTAGAAACAACACTCTTTTGTGGCCTCTTGATATATCTAAAAATGTTTTTTTCGGACAGATTTATCTGGAATAATATCAACCTCATTAGTAGCCCAGAGTGTTTTTCGCTTGACTTTGCGCCATACTTTCCAAAAATAATATTACAAGTTCGCTACTTAAAGCCCCATAAAGTACAGCACGCCAGTTTAGTATTGTGCAAATAAAAGATATATTATTCTTAACGCGCGCACCAGTTTCGTCCATTTTGCTTACATTTGTAGTACCTTCAGTTGATGATATTTACTAGAGGACATGCCTTAGTAGCAACGCAGTAACATCACAGAAGGAAATTTGCTTCTTCAATTATACGACAAGCTGAAAATATTCTTCGGATTTATAAGTGGATGTAACCTTCAGACGCGTTCATTGTAAATTAATTACAAGCATCTTCTTGACTTCACTATGAACGATTCTTCAAGTGAAGAAAACACAAACAAATGTCTAAAGCGTTCTGTTTCGACGTACCCACTTTCAGTCTGTGAACTATCCCACAGAGTGTCTAACACTATACAGAAACAAACACACATTTTAAGTACGTATACATCCATGTGTTGACCAGGTTTTGAACCAAGTACCTTGCTATCCAAAGATGCTCCAGTGATCCAGACCTCTGAAGTGGCCTTATTTAAGTTAATAAGTGCTGGACTTACTCGTTTCAGCTCGAGGAGCAGTGGCCTTGTGAGATCTATCCTCGTCTTGTGAATGGCTTTCAGGGCAACTTTGGATCCCTGCAAATTAAACGAGAAGCCTTGAGTTGGTTCCAAGCGCTGTCAATCAACTTTTGTACACTGAAGCACAAACACAACATAAATACATCGAAGCTACTGGACGACAGAGAAGCACAGGGGACCAAACCTTACGTTATCGAAAATTATGTATTTAGTTAGGTACATAAACAGTAAAAAAATAATGCCAAGTAAATTAAAAGCATTATACACTAATGTTCTTGAACAAGTAAGGGTTTACTTAATTATAAATAACCGAACAAGATGATGCAACGGTAATACGTTGCTCTTGCATTCGGGAGGACCTGGTTTCATTCTCGGCCATTCCAATTTCTGTCTTCCATGGACATTATAAATCCACTCCCAAGAGATTGATGCGAAGGTTTCGTAACACGGCCATACCGATTCCTCTCCCAGTTTCTGCTCTTGTGTGAGCATGTATGTAAACGTATCTAAAAACCTTGCTGTCAAGGAGGCGTAAAGCCGACTTAAATGAATTAATAAATAAAAATTTACGCACAGAGGTGCTCAAGCTAACTGGTTAGCTTAAAATAGTTTTTAAGGCCTCGCTCTTTAGTTTTGCAGTGGTTCCGAAAATATTTTTTTAAACCAAAATATCAAAATGTTATTCCTACAGTTTTAAGATACATCATTTTTATGTGAATTTTTCTGTTTGAAATACACCAAACAATTTAAGGACTTTTCGAAATTCAACATTTGACTCGGCGAAAAAACCTTAAATGTGTTTCCAATTAACTACCTATATCTATAGAATCCTTCGGGATAGAGAGTTGGTATTCACTTCAAAATGCTGCTTATGTAAATACCCAAAAAGTTGATTCAGGTTATAAGTTTTTATTTCGTCCCCGAAGCAGTAAAAGGGAGCAAAATGTGTTATTTATGAATCGTCTATATCACTAAAACACAATTCAGTATCGTCGTGATTTCTACTTAAATTGGTTACATGTACAAATTTCTATGACGGAACTCAAAGATGATTCGAAGTTCTTTAATTAAGGGGGTAAAAATACGTGAAATGTATCTTCGCTTCGATTATTCCTCCATATATATCGAACCAGTCGAGATATCGAAAAGCTCTTTGCTTTAGATTGATGCTTTTGTAAATATGCCAAATACCATTAAAATATAGTTTCCGAATTCAGCCCCCAAGAGGTTAAAAAAAAGGGTAAAATGTGTTTTCGAGTAACAACCGATATATATATATATATATATATATATATATATATATATATATATATATATATATATATATATATATTCCATTAATTTTTATATAGCGACGTGGTTTTTGTTTAAGATTGACGCCTACTCAAATACCTGAAAATAAATTTTAGGAATTTTTGGAATTCCCCACCTAAAGGAGGTGAAATGGGGTGAAACGTGATGAAATGTGTTTTTAATTAATCGTCGTTATATCTTGAACCCAACGGGCTATTGTCGTGTTTTGCACTTCCAAGAGACACCAGCTAAGTAGTCTAAAATATGTTGCAAGGATATTTCGAAATTCAGTCTCTTAGGAGGTGAAAAGACCTGGAATTTATTTTAGAAAAATCTTCTATATATGTCGAACCCATCGAGATATTCTATTAATTTTTGCTTCATGATGATGATTACGTAGCCTAAATGACAGTATAAAGGTTTTAAGATCATTCAAAATTCGAACTCTCAGTACTGTACAAGAGTGATATGTGATTTTTAATTAATAATTGATTTGGCTTTGGTGGAATGAGGTATATTCGTGATTTTTACTTCACTTGGATACTTGAACTAATATTTAAATATTCAAGGTGTGAAATTATAATTATAAATTGCAGGTCTGACAAAAAAAACTGCGAGGCAGATTAAAGTAGTGTAATTTGGATGAAGTCGTTCAAAAGTTATGAAAATGGATTATGCAATCCAATATCTACTGAAGTTCTCAGACAGCATCAGTCCACATACACCATCTCACTAACCTCAAGGTTGTGGCACCAAAAACGTTTATATTTCAGCGAAACATTATCCCGCCAAATTTCCTCAATGCCACTTAACTTCAAGTGAATGTTTTGAAAAACAAATATGATATTGTGGGTCCCATCACCAATGGTTGTGCTCGAGGGAAATCAGTCTTAGTACCACGTAAACTACGTATTTCATTCGGATAAACTCTTACATTTAACAGTTTGTAATTACCCCAGAACGTCAACTATTCTGTGACTATAAATTAATAAGACCCAGGCGAAGTTGCTGTTAATGGCAGCAAAAACTTAAGTCTGCTTTACGCGTAGACAGTTGTAGCTACTTATCCTGCTGCAGATTTAGCTCAACTAGCTTGATGACTTGACTACCTATCTGGTATACAAAGAGGTATCTGCTCTGAATAATACACGCGAGCAAAGCCGCGGGCGTACTGCTAGTTGTTACATATTTTACACTGTTTACCTGCGTCACAAATTGAATTTTTTTTTATAGAGTCGTAATTTAAACTGTCGACATTAAAGCCTAATGTATTACAGATGGAGAGAAACTGTTTTCTTAAAACATAATCATATTTGTATTAAGCTATTATAACACGAAACGAAATTGAACACTTTTTATCATAGCAAAGAGAAAAGTAATATTTTTTTCAGTGACCAAAAACAAAGTGCTTTTTAAGGCAAATATGTCACCAATCCATACAACCGTTTTCAGAATTTAAATTCTGATAAAATTAAGCCTTTAAATACATTTGTTTTTTTTTTCTCGCTCAATTTCCCAAGAGAAAAACAAAATAGTTTACTGCTAATTACAAAATCGTTGTTGTACGTGATTCGGAGTAAAGTGAGCACTCGAAAAAGCCCTGATTAATTTCTACTTTCTGCCAGTTCATTCCGCCGAATGTGAACATAAATATTGCCACGTGCTTTTAGTCACATAAGGTCGTGCAATGTTTACATGTACAGTATACTGCCCCGATAAATTTTATCTACAATACCCACTCATTAAATGCACGGGGCTGAATATTAGATACAATAAAAAGTAATCGTAGTTATATAAATACCTGCCAGTTAACGTCTTATAATACTGATTTCTGTCCATCGACTTATTGGTACAACACGCACTATTGCCGTTATGAATCTCGTAAATGCGGGCATATGTTATTTGTATTTGTAACTCAAAACCGCCACTTAAAACACACATGACACACGCAATTCAATAGTTCAAGTTTCGTTCAGTTATACTACCACAAACGACGACGCACTTAAAAGAGACAATAAATAACGTGTTTTCTTAAGATGTGAAATAAAAAAGTATGTTGTTTCTTGCTGGCAAATGTAATATATAATTTACAGAATACCGATGCTTTCACTTAATTTGGCAATGATAGGCCAATTCGTAGTAATTTCCAATATTTTGAATGTGTATATACACCCAACGGATAAACACATGGAAATTACGCAACTTGGCGAAGCGGCGGAAAAATTACGAAAACATAACTCTGATGCCACCTGTCGGTGAAATTTTGAACTGCCTGAAGCGCGGAGCAAGCGCTAACGTGCAAGATGACCTGAGGCCGGTGATAGCGTCACATTCTTCTGGCGCCAATTGAGTCTAATTATACTGTAAGTAGAAATTTCAATAAGATCATAAATAAATATTCTTAAGTATATTAAATACAGAGAGGACGATTTCATCTGATGTTCTTTCACTAATGTTGTATTCAAATAGGAAAATACACGGAACTACATGAGATGAATCGCTACCAACCATACAAGCAGTAAAGTAACTCTTGTTAATGATGGCGTATATGCAGTAACGGCTAGTGATTTTTTTTTTTCGAAGGTTAAATCTTTAGTGCTCACTTTATCCCCGAATTACATGGCTATAAACAATTAGTTTTAATTGATGCGATTATTTTAAGTTGTTTTATGACAAAGATTCTATGAAAAGTATGTATTCGTTATTAAGTTGCAGTTCAGGTTAATTTAAAACACATATGGGCGTCGTTCATAAAATTTTCAATGGAATTGTGAACATTTTTCAGAATCTGAAAACCAATTTTATAGATACTAAACATCTTCGCTCTACTGTATGTATATCAACATATTTCGGATAGAAATATCGTGTAATTAACTGGTGTACTTTTTCTTTATTAAATATTGTGTACGTTTTATTAACGTTTCTTAAAAATCTGTAAAGGTGAATCTTCGCTTAAACTTTTACAAGGGTAAATAGCAACTATTAAGCTCAATGTTATGTGCCAGTGATGAATACAAAAAACATATGCGCAAGAGTTTGGTGACATTACAAGTAACTTCAACTCGGGTAAAAGTGGCGAATAAATGTTTATCACATTAAAATTTCAACAGATAAGGGGATGGGAAAACTTATTTGTTAACGAGCTGGTAAATGTGTGAAGTAGGCGTTTATTAAAAAAATAATATACATATATTATAAATATTTCGTGAGCAGACGTTCGTAATGAAATGGAGCACTTTAATATTTGTACTCGTAATATAAAATAATGAAAACTGAGAAATGTATACATCGCACAGAAACGTCACAAAAGTAAGCTTCCTTTACTCGGAATAGCTTATATTACGTAATTTATATAATGTTCAACGTGGGAACATTCTGTCGTAGTAAGTCACTAGTCGTCGTCGCGTAGGTTCTATGCATAGCGTACTGACGTATGAAAGGGTTCTCGCAAAAGCGAACTATCTGCCAGTATATTAAGGTGAAAAAAATTTCATTTGCATTCATCCAGAAACAAAATTCTACAATAGTATGTGGTTGTCATAGTTCATTAAACTTATTATATTAACGATTAACACAATGACGACAAATTTTATAGTTTAAAGTGATAAATATTGTCAGTAATTCAAATTAATACTAAATAAACCGTTAGAAAAATGGTTTCCTTTCGATATTTACAACACGCGTTCTCCAAGAGGTTTGATTGGATTTCTTGGTCTTTCCTAGTTTAAATGCTCTTATACAGTTTAAAAGGTTCAGTAGTAAAGTAACATATAAAGGACGCCTATATTTTATTTTTTTTTTTTAAATGTTCACCGCTATTATTTATATTTTTTCAATGTTCACCGAGTCCTAGTACTTTAGTTACGAATAAATGCTCAAACATTTACCAAAAAGATTGAACATGTTTACAATTATCATAGGAGTCATGTTTAATAAGACCATTCTGAATATTTTATGACAAAATTGTCAGTTACTTGTTTCTGATAGCTAAGTGATGTTTATAAATATAGTTGTCGTAATTTACATACTGTAGAATTTCCAGTACGATAGGGAAGGGGAGTGGCAGGGATTAAATGGGTTACTCAAAAAACTTAGTGAAAAATTTTAATTTTTCAATATACCTCTAAAATGGTCATCAATGACCCTTAATTTTATTTTTCACCATAAACAATTTTCATACATGTTCTGCTTAAGAACACTTTCCCGGAAAATTAAAAAGTATAGTAATTTATCAATTGTAATATTATCGCACGAAATTTGAAGTGCTAAACAATTTTAAGCTTTTATAAATTTATTATTTTTTGGAAAAAATTATTATTTTTTAAATTTATAGCCTACTGAAGATATAAATACATATTTTTTACGAAATACTTAAACTTCTTAATTTTTTGTGTATGCACCAGACAAAAACAATTATGAATCCGGATGATATTCAATAAATATATTTAAAACACAAACAATTCCTTTCTTTGAGTGGCGTAACAGTGCACGTTGAATACTCACACTAATCTCATTAAAATATTGAAAACAACGCACTTGGTCACGAGAGATAGCTGTACAATGATAAAATATATTTCTGCACCCAGTAAACTTCATTTAGAGAAGAGCTTCAAAGATTTTGTCTATACTGGCTATCAGCATATTATATTGTATTGTACTAACCATGATTATGCGATATTTAAAAATATCTAACGTGTACGAATACTTGTTAAATTATGCGAAGAAGTTAATGATTTTCACGAAATAAAATGCAAATAAATCGTAAACGTAGTTACGTCTATTTATATTTTTCCTCTAAATAAATTACAGTAGTTAAATAACATCGACTCTTTCTGAGATTTTTTGGTTACACTAGTATTTTTCAGTTCAGAAATATTTTTTCCTTTTCTATGAGTACTGACTGAATCATCGTACATATCTGTTAACCTAAAATAACGCAGTAAATATTCTAGAATTCTGTAATCCAACAAAAATGAGCCAATAGTATCCAATATTATCAAATAAACAGATTTAATAACTAATCCGCAAAACTTTAAAAATAAAAAATAATTTGCTAGAAATATTACATTACTGTGAGGACATACGGTACGTTTGTGTGCTGAATAAAGTATGCGTTATTGACCTCACATAATTTCAAAGTATCCCGTTGTTTTACTTGTGTTAAACGTAGTAGTTGTGTTGACATTTAATACTGTTACATGTATTATACAGTTCAAACTATATTAGGAAAGGCGAAAAAATTAAAAATAAATGTTCTGGCAATTAATAAACGTTATTTCATAAATAATTTTTGGTGACAGACTCCCTGCCTTGTACATACCAAAATATAACCTGCAATTCCATTGGTCACGAGACTCTAAGTGACGTCAATATGTGTGACAGTTTTAGAGGAGGATGGCCACTTTACATAAAACTCTTGATTATTAGACAGATGCAGACCCCGCAAAATACCACGACATTTCTCGCCGATGGGGGGCGTCAAGCGAGTGTAGTACGGCCGTTTGGATTATACTCTTCTGAAAAAAAAAAATACGGGAAATTTACGAGGCTCTAGCTATTAAATACGATATCAATTTCTCTGAGATCTCTATCTAGTTCAGTGAACAAGGCCTATTTGGTGTTCTTCTCCTGAATGTAGGTAAGTATGTGACTGGTCTGTCTCATATGGCTCAAACGCGTGTCGTGCCCATAAAATTAATTCTTCTATCCCGTTTGTTGAACGTTAACTTTTTTTCACGTACGTCAATAGTTCGTTTGTATTACCCCATGCCAAAAACGGGATTATTTATATTCTCTCAATTTTTTCATTCTCTGACCTTCAGGTTTTCAACAAAAAATTTTTTGTTCATCGTGGGGCATTCATTTTGTAGGACAGATGACACTACGGCAATGTCACAGGGGAGAGTTGGAAGATGTTGAACGTTTAGTACAAATGCCATTGATTATATTGTGTGACATTTCCATTTAGTTTATTCGTGAGGAAGGCTTCTCTTTCTGACCTAGCGTGTCATCAGATCTTCTGTGTCTTAAACTGTAAAACTCGGTTAATTTTTTATTTTGTCTTTTATAAACACATTTAAGATTTTTTGTACACGTTTGGTTAGCTATGCCTGCAGAAGTGAAAGCTGTATGTACGTAAGATTTCCGTCTATATCTTTTCTATCTGTCGACGGGAAAGAGGAATACATCCGACAAAAAGAAAACACTTATTTTAACTCATGATTGTTTAAGAAGGCGAACTATACACAGAGGCAATGCGATTCACTTATTACGCGCGTTGTATTTTTTTTTATAAATAGCAGAATAATACGCCGTGTTCTCGTGTGCACGTAAATGCCAAGTATTACGCATCTGGTTGGAACAATATTGTGATTAAAAAATTAAAAAAAATATTGATTAAATATTTATTGTAATCTCTTGTAAAGTTATACTTGTGCAGTACAGACGTATTTTAGGAACGGAACGTGTAAAGAGGTCGTAACGAAGTGGTGTGTAGGGGCGGGAGGAGAATTATATGGGAAAGGATAAGGGATGCAGTGGGCGTTTTGCCGAGAGAGAAACAGAGAGAGAGAGGGAGAGAGAGAAAGCGAGTGAGGCAGAGGATAGTTGACAAACAGCGGCTAGCTAATTATTTTCAGACACGCACTTGACCAGCAAAAGCGCAGCACGCGGGCCTCCACAAAGGGGTTTTGAAAGCATGGTCCGCCTACAAACGAGGCTACCCCTCAGTCACAGTGGATGCGCGGGTTGCAAAGCAGCAGGCGTACCAGTATCCACAGTGCACAAAGAAGTGTGTTGGACAGTTCTAGGGGTTAGACTATGGCGGGTTGGGTATGTAGCTGTAATAGGTGGAAGTAACGTGCCACTTTATGTGTGTGTTGTACTGTAAGCCAGAATACAAACATTTAGAGGCATTTCAGGCAGTCTCCAAAGATTTTTTATGCTCATAAGAGCCCTGCATATCTAGCTTTCAAGCCCCGGAGTTTATACAATAATGTTTTACGTAAAACATCTTAAGGAATATTGCGATTGAAAAAAAAAAAACTTGTTCTCTCATTTTGTTTTGTTAAAAATACCAATTTTTAAATTACGTTTCAGATGGCAAGTACTATAGTGGGCAGTTAAGTTGGAGATGCGGAGCAGCGGGACAGGGGAAGGAAGAGGAGATATGGAGGCGACACACAGTCGCGAGTCGTGTAGTGACAGTTAGGAAAACATCGACCCTCAGTTCATGCCTGCAAATGGAAAAGGAGGTGATAGCCTGCAGATGTTCGGAAAAATGATGCATAGCAGAGGGCGGGAAATAATAAAAATCGTGATTAAGTGTTGTGATAAAGAAGCGACAAAAATTCTGTCTGCTCGAGCCTCTGCAGATAGCAACTGCAATAGCAGCAAAGTACACGGGTGTGAGAGAAGTTTAGTCAGGTGTACTGCAGGTTAACTTTGCTGTTTTTATAAAGAACCGTCAAACATTTTCTGCAGAGACGACTTTGACTGACTAAAAATATTTATTTTGGGTACATTTAGAGAATAAATAAATGATTCTAGTTAAATATTCAAACACTTAAGTTTGGTCCATCCAGATAAAGATTGCTATTTCATTTCTTCACCAAGTGGCACCAAAATAAATGTTTCTAGTACATTAAAGTTTCCACTAAAATCAAAGTATCCACACTTAACGGAAATCGGTACTAAGATTGAACTATTAACAAAAATGTCTGGCTGATACTAGGCCTACTTGTTCATTTCTGTTACGCGATTGTCAGACATGTATACTTACATTTTTTATTTGTATTTCATTTTTCATTTATGCTATAGGATTATGTGCTCTATCATTATTTAAATATACACGAAAAAATTTTTTGTGGCAGCTACAAAATATTTTCTGAGTATTAACCCTGCAAAATTTATTTTGTAGTCTCCACTAAAACTGTTAACTGTGACCACTAAAATATTGTGGTAACCACAAAATTATTAAGTGATCACTACAAAATTATTTTGCAGGTAAGACTACCTACAAATTTTTCTTTCGGCGTGATTACGTAGCAATATGGCTTCCATGGAAAATTCAATTTTGGCATATGTATCAAATAGTGTTACAGATATCACAGCTTTACATGTGGCGTTTATCTGAACGTAGCCTATTTTTACAGATACATATGTAATACTTCAATTTTCCTTATTATTCTAGACAAGCTGCAGTCATTATCCGTTAGCATATTTTTGTTTAGTGATCATCGAAGGGAACCACCAATGTACGGTCATCTGTATTCCTATTTCCTCTTGCTGGATGATCGGACCATTTGCAAAGACCATCGGATCGAAGTTAATATACCTGCTTGCCACGAAGAATAACGTGGAATAACGTTATACAATGGAGAAGCGGTGATCCGGTGACTCGGGTACGATTCTCGGCGGGGTAGGTCCCCGAATTTTCGCATATGAGAATCGTGCCGGACGATGCAGCTGGTCGGCAGGTTTTCTCGGAGATCTCCCGTTTCCCATTCCCATTCATTCCGGCGCTGGTCCATACTCACCTCATGTCACAGTTCACCAGATCTAAAGACCTAGAAGTTATGTGCTAACCTAAATCTCTTCACGTCTTATGCAATGTAGCTTTTAATTACTGGACAGAAGCGCTCATCATGGCATACCAAGGAATTGCGAGCCAACGGGATATATCTGAGTGAACGATAGTTTTCAGTCTAGTCTGTAGTCGGACTATATCGCGATTTTTTCAGGCCCCTAACCACCACGTGTAACCTTGGTGTTGGTCTCCCGTAATACATACTTAGTGAGGCACAACATTTTGATGTTACCTGTAAACATTCTGCCATATTCTGTGCCTCCACGTACATGCTAATGCGACAACTTCTTCAATATGATTAAATTAAGTTTTAAAAAGGAATATGATTTTTTTTAAATTACCGCTTCCACAGTCACACACAGGCCATTTAAAACAGTAAACAGTTAATGGTCTTACCTTATAAAAAGCTGTTGTTACAAATTCCTGGCGATTTAGCTCTCCAATACTCATAGCTTCCTCTGACAACATAGTCTGGAAAGAAACATACATTTGTAATTATATGTATTGTACTCATACGTTTCATTTTCCAATTCATTTATTTTTATACTGTGTAATAGAACATAACTCAGCAGTATCCATTTATAGATTATATGCACTTAAATAAACATAAATTACGTTAACAACATTGGTTTTGCTTTGAATAAAATTTTAATTCATTGTAAACGCTACAGTCAATATATTTGTTACACACATGCTTGTTTTACCACTGAACGTGAATATATAACAAATAGTTAGGTCGAAACTATTTTTCTCAAGAATTTAGCCACTTGTTACTGAAATTAATATTCTTCACCAAAAACAATCAAAAAGTTTAAATAATTCTAATAGTTTTTCTTTTTATAGTTTCCATAGATCCTGACAATGCCAACTGTTATTACATATTTTGAAAAAATTCTGCCATAAATTTGAACCGCATTGGAACTCAAGACTGATAATGGTTTCGTGAGAATTATTTACTACTTGTATTACACAAAACTACTGCGACATGTTAAAGAATGTTGCGAGTTGTCTAGTTAAAACTATTTATAACAAAACTGGTTTACACAAGTACATTGTTTCTTGTGACTATCACCAAATGATTAAATGATATCCAAGAACTGTCAATCTAACAAATATTAGACTACTACATGCCTACTGCAATCAGTCGTGACTACAGTAAAAACGGTTGCAATCAAGAAAATTTGCCCACGGCTACAGTTCATTAGTCTGGCTGACATCAAGCAGTTCCGTTACTGAAATCAACGCACCGCCCGGGGAAAATGCTGGACCAGTGGAGACAAAGGTACGAAAGTAACAATGACACAGAACGAAAAAATGTCACTAAGGATTTAAACAACACTCGGTAGAATAAGCATATCAGCAGAACGACAACGCAGTAGGTATCAAAGAACTTGGGGTCTATTCTCTAACTTCATCATTGGTAAAGCTCCTCACCTCTGACTGTCTTCCGAGAGCGACAGCAATTCAGAGAGTGACTCGTAATTATGTTTATTTAGTATTATCTAATACACCTCTCTTTACCAGAATCTCAATATCCTTGGCAAAACTGTAGGATGTGCTCTGAAAACTTCATACATCTTACTAATTTATATTTTCTCACTTCACATAGTGTGTTTTGAAAAACTACACTGTAAAAATAATTTGGTAAATTTACTCTACATGTAATGGAAGCTAATTACCTCTAGAAGTGAGGGAAAATTACTCAACACGTGTCAAGGAAAGTTACTCAACTGGTAATGTAATTTTTCATTACGCATTTGCGCAAGCCCTCTAGGACAATTTGACATAACGCGCGAGCGAAACTTTTGAGTGGTTTGTGTGGCGAATACACTACCTTGCGAAAATTTCCACACATATTCGGAAATCAGATTTTCCTCTCAAGGTTGGGGAATATTACCATACATATGATGAGTAATATTACTCAGTTTTTTTACAGTGTAATTATGTAAATTTAGTTTTAATTAATACAAATCCTGTTGTGACAGTCAGTCTTCTGGTATTCATCAGATTGTTCGTGTGCCTGAAGATAGGAACAGATACTAGTTCCTGAAACGTCATATCTGTTGTCTTCTAAGGGAGCCTACATCGTCTGTGTTATATTTGTCTTGTCTACAACCATATCTGCTGCAGTGTTCGTTTGTGTTGTCTTCATCTTGCCTCCATCACTGTCATCATTGCCGTGCATTTTGTTTGGGCCTTGTCTCCTTGCATTTCCTTCTTATTTTTTTCTTTTCTTAACATTTTTTTCCCTATATATACGGACTATGTTCCTATTTTGGAATTGTTAGTATGTTTGTTAACTACGGACACTTCTAGCTTCCGTTGTTTGTTTCTTTAGTATTTTCCTGATCATTTTCTCGTATTAGTCCTTTAATGTTACTGTGGGTTTCTGCGATTCAACAACATTCGTTAACAATGACGTATATCCAACGAAATCATTCAGTTTGTCATACACGCGCATTGTAAAAGTATTTCAAAAGTCACGTACAGGTATTTATTTTTATTATTTTATAGTTCATTCGGTACAACTGTCACCAACAAACCGATGACTCTCTTAATACACACATTGTCCATCATTGTCATCTACACTATAAATAGGAATACATGAACGTTCACTAATATGCAATTGTTTTTCACATATTCCGGTAGGAGTAGTTTCAGTTCATGGAAATCAGTGAAAATTTACTGATTATCTTTTGGAATGTTGGACTAGAAACCGGAATTTGTGAATATTCGCGGATCTGCCCGTGGTTTCTCAGTGAATAAATAGTCGAAACTGTTCCATCCAGAATCTGTGAAAAACACTGGAATATTAGCTAATATACACTTATTTCGATTTAGAGTGTTCTTACTCTCTCACCCTTCCAGTTGTATAGGCACAAGTCATGCAAGACCAGCGTAATTATACTATTCATCTCCTTCCCACGAACATCCTAACATACTTGTTACCTGTCAGCTTCTCACTCATTCTCATTTTATACTGATCGCTTCCTTCTCATGTTTCTCTAGACTACCAGACCACGAGCTAGAGTTGCCCGACTTCTCATGACAGCCAACCGAAGCTATGGTCGCAGCATTGAAATAAGATGATTGGTAACAACATAGGTACTTACACTACAGTAACATATACGTCCACCTGCCAGGCAAAAACACGATATGTCACCACTCCGTGAACCGAGAGAGAATATTTGCTTGTCTTACTTGAATCTACAACAGACTCGGGAACTTCATTAATCCCGTGTTACATATTATAACACTGTGCTGACAAGTGTCCCTTCAGAAACCAGCACAAATTGTATGTGTCTTACAGCAACAACTTCGAGAAAAGTGTCCTAATAATGGAGACCCGAATGATTCAAGAATGTTTGAGAAGACGTTAGACTTCAGAATTCTACACACGTCCATTATCTTTGCGATTAGGTAACAGTAAATGAATGTCTTAATTGCGGGCAGTGAACCAAGAACAGATCTGCATCAAAACACAGACCCCCCCCTCCCCCACGCTACATTGACCAATGTACAACTGGCAACTCACTGGAGCAGCAACCAATGAATGAGCAGCTGGCGACAGAGTGTACACAGGATTGTGGAGTCTAGCTGGCTGGTCGTTGAACTCGTGAACTATCTGGGTCTCCACCTATTACTAGGGCCAGGATTATTTCGCTAATCCAATGACCCACATGCTAGAATCCAGTGTACTATGCATGAGCCCCGTCTATTCTTTCATTGTCTGCTGTTCCACTGAGTAGATGCTAGTTGACTAATGGTCGGGGTTTGAGTGTACATAGGATAGTTGATTCTAACACGCATGTCATTGATTTAGCGAGATTTTCCTGGCCCTACCTACTACCTATGAAGAGAACTCACAGAATGTCTGGAAATGGGAAGCATAGAAGATGTTTACGTCACCCCTGAATAACTGGAGTACATCGTTACGAATTCATCCAACATATTCGGCCCATCCCTAAAGCCAGACCAATGTTCCGTAAACAACGCAGTTACAACTCGTCCCTCTCGATATCCACACAACACTGCCAATCAACTGACCAACCACACCCTCCCTCTTCCACTTCTCCAGCTTAATTTGATCGGCATTCCTGGGAGCGGCCTCTAGTCAGTTGTTTTGCGGTGGGAGGGAGACACGAGTAGATATTCCTGATACGGTCAAGCCGCAATTAGCCATTTCATTGCTTCCTAATTCACTTACATGGCGTTTACTAGTCAACTGTGTTTTGCGCTACATCAAATATGTACTTCTTTTCTATTTGGTTCACACACACAGTTTGTAAACATGCAGATACCAGGAAAGGAGGATTTTTATATTCGACCATAGTTGTTGGAACACACGCCTAAACAAATTGCAGGTAAGAATAATTATGGTTGAAGCAGACTATGTTAGTTAATGTGTAAATAAAACATATTTATATTGTCTTACAAAAATCACTAAGTCCAAAATCCGAATAAACTAACATGCCTAGCACCCAGTGGCGAATCGTGGAAGAGTTGCTGTGGAAGCATTACTTAACAATGAATGTACTCAACTCTAAGTTGTCTGTGGAGCCATTAGACTGATAAGTATAGGTAAATCTCCACTCAGTAGTGTTCAAGAAGTGAGGAATGAATTCTTCCGCTATAGATCGTTCGGGATAAAGTGAGCACTAAAAATTTTACTTTTGAAAAATATCGCTAGCCTTTACTGCATATAATACAACATTACTCTAGTTGCCTTACTGTTTGTATGGTTGGTAGATAAATTATGCAATACTGTTCCATGTAATTTCCTATTTAAATACAACAATACCGAAACAAAAACAACCGAAATCGACATACTTGTAGTTTATATAATTAATAATACATTGTTTATTAAACTAAATAGTGTCCTGACGACAGCAGAGTGTATACTTTACGCTCAAACATCAAGTGATGTGTCCAGAGAGGTTAGATATTTCCAATCGTCAGCCGTTACCCGCGGAAAGATACAAATTTGCTGAAAATAGAATTTTAGCAGGACATTTGAGGACTTAACATTCATAAGGGGAAGTGCCAAAAGGTAAGTTTCGAGATAATGACAAAAACAGTATATTGCGACAAACAAATGGACAAGGAATATTCCAAATGCGCTCACATATTTCTACAATAGGAGCAATAGAACAGTAATTAATACAAATCACTTATGACCACAAATATATGTGTTTTCAATGAACTAGAAAGCGTTGACGTTGCTCCGACCATCTAATTGTGCTGATGTACGACGCGCATGGATATCACTAGGAGATAGCACTTTAGGTATGTCTTCGACCTAATGTTTTGCACCTTTCTATGTACCTAACTAATTTTTGTCCAAAATGGTACTTAGCCCCCTTTGAATGTTGAAGTCCTCATTTTTGAGTGCTCAATTTTCTCGAAAGGCCTATACACGACTTCATCTACAGGAAAATAGGCCACGACGGCCAAGTGGACAGAGCACTCGACTCCCCCCAAAGCGGTTCGATCTCCGGCTGGTTCGGTCTCCGAATTTTTGCATGTGGAAATTGGTTGGGCGGCCGACTTTGATGCGAGAATTTCTGGGTTCAATTCCCAAGTCTGGCTGGGTGTAAAATTTGTGTTTGTTCGTTTGAGTAATTTCAATTGTCAAAGTCAACAAAGCAATCAATACTGAGGAATTGTATTGTAATAAAAAATGTTAAAGGGGCATGTTTGACTCGTTGGCGATCTTGAGACCTCGCCAAAGAGCCTAACATAAAAAAAGTGGCCAGAACACTCGCCTCCCACCAAGGTGATCCGGGTTTGATCCCCGGCTGGGTATATCTCCAAATGTTTACATGACGATGCCTCTGGTCAGCGAGTTTTCTCTTCCCATTTCGACGCTTCTCCATCGTAGCCAGCCTCATTCGTGTCATCATCTAGGGCAAGCATGTGCCTACGGGCGCCCAGTAGTAGTCTGCATCCGGGGTGTGATAAACTGTCCCTAATGCGATAGTGTTAGCAGGAAAATACTATTATTGGATATTTCCCACAGGCACGTAAACGTCACATGTTCATGGTGTCTTATGTCAGTTGTCTTGAAACGAGACCACGTGTCTCCACCGCTAATGTCGTATGCCAGGTTATCCAACGCGTTAGTTAGGTAATAAGAAAATTACCAGCTGGCTATTCCTCTTGGCGATGCTGTAGAGGCTGCCTCTCTCCTTCCCGTGAGGCATGAACTTTAGATCCTGCCATACGACCTTCCAGTTCATAGAGGCTATCTCCGCCTCCAGTTTGAAGTGCCTGCCAACACATTAAACAACACATTAATAAGTTAATAAATCTACGCTGCACTTAGTACAGTAAAATAATGCATTTCTAGAGCAAAGAGCATGAAGCTCCGTATTTCTGGATATGAAAACACAGAGAGTAAGATATCCTCACATCTGCTCAGTAAAATTATTTTATATAGCTGCAAATAATTTCTTACGAAAAGAAATAAATATTTGGAACAAGGTATCAACAATTTCTGTGTACACTGTTAGAAAAAAATTCCGTGAAATTATGGAAAAGTACAGGCAAAAATTGTCCAGAAATCTTCGTAAAGTAACGGACACTCAGTTTTCTTGATAACGGAACCCTCTGAAAAATTACGCACAATCAGTTTTTCGCAAAAAAAATCTTATTTCTTTAAGCTACTAGTATTCCATGTTCCAGAAATACGTCATATTCTTATTTACTATCTTATCTCGAGATTCTGATGCACTATTTAGTAACCTAACAAATTTTTCGAACTTGCTGGGATTAGAACCTATGACTTTCGCACCCTCAATGCAATACCAACATAACTCAAAATATGTCATTTTGAGATAAATGAAGTTCTCGCACATACATACTTTCTGATTTTTGGATGATTACAGTGTAATTTAAACACAACACAAACATGTTGATGTTACACTGAAAAGTAACTTTTGCTCTTTATCCTCATGCTGCATAAATAGTAGAAATGTTATTCTTGGCATTAATCATAACTGTTACTTGGCAAAGATGCTAAAAAAAAATATTTAACTTTTGGAACGATTTTCTTAGTTATGTTAATATTGTGTTAAGTAGAGAATACTATCCTCTATTTCACTACATACATAACTCGAAAATGTTAATTTTTAGTTGTTTTGGTATTGTATTGTGGGTACGTTATGATCACCAGGCAGAACCTCTAACCATTGTACCACGATGACAATATATGAGTAAATGAGTTCCATGCAGTGGTAAGATATCAACTTTATAAGAGACAACTTTTGTATTTGACATCCTGATTTTAAAGAACTTCATTAGTTACATAATGAGAAAAATTCTTTTTCTATAGAAATAATTAACTTCAAAGATACGTACTCGCTAGCGCGAAACGCAGAGAAAAGGTGCGATTTTTTTCGGCTGTGATGAAGCGAGGAGAATATAAGATGCGTGTGGCCATTGAGTGGGGTAGGCTAGAAGGGTATGTCATAAGGAAAAGGAGGGGGCAGGAGAGGCTACAGGGGTATGCTTTAAGACAGAACAGGGGTATATCGTAAGGAGAGGGGGCTATGACAGGAAGGAGGTATGCTATAAGGGTAGAGATAGGCTAGTACGAGCATAGGGTGCAGGGGAGGGGGGCAGATATATACTTCCCCCTCATGGTGTTTAGGCATAACTTGTACCAAAAGCGTCCACTACTCGGAACACTTTAGTCACTTACTGGAATGTTAGACTCTTTGTCAATGCGCGATACGAGTCCTTGTTTGTATTGCTCTTCGCAACAAAGTGTGAACAACCAGGAAGCAGCACTTAACTTCTATTACCTTAGCTTGTCTTGTCATTTTTTCGTTTAGCGCCACTGTGCATGCACATTAACTCCAGGATTCATAGTGATTATTAATACCCCCTATTTATAAATAAACACAGTAAAATACGCTTTAAAATGGTAGGAACGTATTTCCATGAATTTATGAAAAGTTACGGGCAAACATCAGTAAACTAGCAATGCTGACAAATTTCCGTACACAAAAAATTACGGAAGCCACTTCCGTAAAATTACAGCACTTTTCTGTAAATATTTCCGCGAATTTATGGAAAATTTTAACAGTGTACTGGCCAGGTCAACGCGTTTGAAAAATATTATAAATTTTTAGTTCACAGTGACACACTTATTTTTGGGAAACCAAATAATAAATTTTATCTCTATATTATATATATATATATATATATATATATATATATATATATATATATATATATATATATATATATATATATATATATATA
>PNEQ01102961.1:0-26221 GCA_003012365.1 Medauroidea extradentata
CTCCATGGCCACTGCCCACCCATTGGCCCACCATGGCCACTGCCCACCCACTGGCCCACCATGGCCACTGCCCACTGGCCCACCATGGCCACTCCTTAGTCCAGGCTACAGCAAATCCAAGTATTGCCTTGCTGTGCGACTACAATGAGACGGCACAGCATCGTACATGTACCACATGTCGACTCTTACATTCTGTGGTACATCTTCAAGTAGTTGTAGCAGGTCTGCTTCCAAGAAGTGCCGATGTGCTGCTCCAGAGAAACGAGCGGGAAGGATGTGTGGTACAATTAGTATCCCATCAGTATGTCCCGCCCATAAACTCACAGAAAACCGTGATTTAAGTGTGATTCCTTTGTTGCACGTGGATTGCTATGAGCCTAAGCCCAATCGTTGTGGATGTTGAAGACACCGCGCCTAGTAAAATATGCTTCATCGGTGAAGTCGCTGTTAGTGGCAGGGATAAGCTTTTTGCGTGGACAGCTACAGCTACTTATCCTGATGCAGAATTAACTCAACATGCAGCTTTGTCATTCTAACACTTGATGACTGAAGTACCAATCTGCTGTACAAAGAGGCTTTTTCAATTAAAGAAAATACTATCAGTTATGAATAACACTCGCGAGCAAAGCCGCGGGGGACTGCTAGTTATATATATGTGTGTATGTATAATATACGTATATATATATATAATATATATATAGCCTATAAAGCTCGCTTCATGACGTCTTAAACTGTTACGATTGTCGATAAAGGTCGCAAGAGGCGGGGATAGTTCAGTGACAAATATAAACGGTTACAGACAATTAACAACCTCACTTCTTACTGTAAGCCATCCACTCAGCCACAAAACCTGACTTGACTACAAGGTTCATGTGTAAGTCGCGAGACAGGAGCCTGAAGTTGGTCTACGTACACAGTAAATACTTCACAATAGCAATGTGCAGTTTACCACATGTCAGTATTGACGTATAGAGAGTTATCTATGGAACTGATCCATAGAGAAGCCAGTAATTGTAACATTCATCTTACTGTATAGAGAGTTATCTATGGAACTGATCCATAGAGAAGCCAGTAATTGTAACATTCATCTTACGGGCGCGGTATACCGCAATTTTCATCACCATGTTTTTGTTTTTATTTTCGTACCGATTATTTTTTTTTTCTTGTTTTATACACAAAATGTGATCAAACTTTCCTCTTATAATTTTTTTTTTATTTTGCATAGTTTTTGCGTAATGGCTCGTAAAGTCAAAATTTGCACGTTTCCGTATAGGACGACACTAAAACCAACTTACTTACCAAAACTAAAAAAATTCACAGTGAATAACGATGTTGTAGGCTACAAATTGAGCCTTGTTTAATTACAAAATAAAATATTTTTGTTTTAAAAAAAATTTGATTTGTTTAATTGTTTTGAGTTTTAGCATTTTTTAAATGAAAAAAATATATATATATTCCTTGTTTTTATGAACGTGACATTGTAGCCTGCGACGACTTTATCCACTGTAATTTTTTTTCAGTTTGGTATGTCTGTTGGTTGTAGTTTAGTCCTTAAAACTTCAACATGCAATTTTTGACTTTAACAAGCTGTTACGAGAAAACTATGAGAGATAATAAAATTTCATAAGAGCCAAATTTTGTCACATTTTGTGTTTAAAATAAGAAAAAAAAATACCTCGTACAAATAAAAAAAATAACATGGTGATGAAAACTGCGGTAGACAGCGGCCTTAAACTTCGCGTGGCTGCCAGTTAGGTAGGCGGAGCACTTAATAAATATTATTACATGAATAGTAGGTGTTCTGTTTAAAATACAAGCAAGTGCCTTAGCAAGTAACTAGGAACTGACATCGACAAATATTGATTTAGTTTAATCCAAGCACATGTTTGTTGTGCGGCCGGAAACTTACTCTCATACCGCTGATAGTTTCATATACTTATATGTTGGTTTCACACTTGCTTGTCTCCTTGTAACTAATTGTTGTGGTAAAATGTTGCCCTTCAGAGTCAGTACACCATCTTTGATAACACTTTCATCCAATAAAACTATATGTGTAATTATATGTAACATCTCAATATTTACAGTTTTTAATCTCATCCCATAGCCAAAACTCTCAAATTCAGAACTATGATAAGTGACAAAAAAAGCAAAAAGAAAGAGAATAAAAAGTGAGATAGTCAAAACTTTAATACAATTCGTCGGAAGGTCATGTAGTTTTTAAATTGAATTAAATTTTAAAAAGAGTATATTTTACAACAGTTTGAAATACGAAGAAATAACCAATAGATTTTTTGTTTATTGTGCCATAAAATATCTATGTGATTGAAAAAAGTTGTGTTGTGGGAAAATAGTTACAGTTAAAAATGCAACAATTTAAAAACTGAAATAAATAGTTGCGTGTAACGGTTTGAAGAACTGACAACAAAAGAACGTGGACGCTGTATAACTACAGATATGCAGAAGATAATACAATCTATCACCGGTCTGAGTATATGCCTGGTTGCAGTCTAGCCAACAGTACAGATATCTGTGCAGGTCCACTAAGTAATATTAAGAACGTTCTGGATGGAAAAAATAATGCATAATTTTATATTTGTACTGCACAGTCTTCATTTTACAGATGTTACTTGTGACTGCATTTTTGACTCGTAACAATTTTTAAGCTCTCATAGTTTTCCATAGCGACATGTCAGTCAGAATTTGCAAGTTATGGGAACTCAGGAATGACAACCAAGTGACTTCGCGAATTAGATAATTTACACCGAAATTTGATTATCAAGGCAATGTGCTATAGTATTTAAAACCATTCAGTGAAATTCTTTTGGACATTTTGAAAAATGTGAAAATTACGACACTTTAATTCATTTACGGAAAATTTTAATAAATAAAATTACTTTGTTGGGTGTATAGTAATAATATGTAATTTCAGTGTAAATTATTTCATTCCAGCAAGTCACTCGGTTTTTGTTATTACTATGCTATCGTAACCTGCAATGTCTGACTATAGAAAAACCATGAGAGTTGAAAAATCTTTACAGATGGAAATTATAGTCAGAAGTAACGTCTATGAGAGTTGCAGGAATCACGGCGGGAAGCAAACCCGAATCTCTGTGGTGAGAGACATTACAGTCGTTACAGAATGTGATAAATATATGATCACGTGGTAAGGCCTTCAGGTTTGTTTTGGCGGCATAATGTGTGTAAGACAGCGATTTCATTTGAGAGACTTCACACGAGGACAGCTCCTGGAGTCAATATGACATATGTTGCCAGCATTTGACTGGAAGGATTTCAGGATCATGGATAACTGACACCATGACGACCGTAGCCGGGGTTCAAACCCAGGACGTGCCGGGTGAGAGTGATAGGGTTGTGCCACATCGCTCAGTACTTTCACGTATAACTGGTAATGTTATATAATGTATGACCGTCTGGTTGACAGCAACAAGTTGATACAAGTGTCTACCCATGACGTGAATCAATAACATTGTTATTTGCCGCAGATGCTGCCAGTCTACATTTGGTCAGGACTGACCATCGTCTTCATCACAAGCTGCTCACCAACTCTTCCATGACAAAGATACTGGGTGGCAGCGAAGCTGAGTACGGCAAATATCCATTCATTGTGAGTTCTATACTTTCATTTGTGTTTCCATAGGAACATTGTTTGTTGTACTAAATGTTTCACCTGAGCTACGGAGTCATGTTTGCCCTTGTGAAGTAATCAGTCCATATGTTGCGACAGTCGTACGGGATGTTTGGAAACTAGGAGAACTGACCCCACAGTGTACATGCTGATGTTGTACAGAGTCGTTATTTACATACAGGAGATGTTGCAAACATACAGTTGTTTCATGAGAATGAATATTTACTGTAAGGAGGCATAGATTCAGCTTAGTTCAGCTAATGAAACTAGCTTCCAAAACATTTTCTTTTATCATTGAGTCCAGATTTCTTTTTTACAATTAACAACAGGATTGACATAAATACAAACTCCTCCCTCCTTTAATTTGTGAGTGACAAAATTCGGAAGCTAAGCAGTAATTTTTTAAACTGACAGTGAACAATTTCATTCGATTTTTACCAATGTTCTGTTGGACTGAACAAGTCACGTCTATTTCATTTTGTCACAAGATATGCTGCAAGATTAGTTGTTTATGTTTTACACAACATATGTTAAAATTAAGTATGTTAACAAATTTTGCACCTGTTACTTTTAAATCATATTTGGTAGGCTTAATATTTTTACATATTTTACCATCAGCATCTTTGATTACAATTTCATTTGATATAACTAAAGAAACATAATTGATCAGGTTGTTAAAAGTACTGTCAGTTCCACTCTGCAACATTGAACTTACTTGTATTAAATAAACGTATTAATAAACATTAGAGTACCTGACTATTCATCAGTACTTAGCCACGCTATCAGTTTTATCGATTACACAACGATAATTGATGGTCCTGCTTTAACATTATTTGATACAATAGCGTATGGAAAGGCAGGACGCCGAGCAATACGACTGGAATTCTCAATCTTCTACGAACAATAAACTACTCGTCATTAATCTATGAGACTTTCTTGCTGAGTAGATATTTTACTAACGGAGATCCGTTTAAACAGCAAGGAGGTAGTATGCTTTGCTTAAAGCCACAAAATCCATAAAAATGGAAAACTTTAGTTTTTACAGTGTTTAATGTGATAATATCCAGGCCTCTGTAATAACCGAATTTCAAAAATACTCGTGTTTTGTTTTGAAAGTTTTTTTTTTTTTATCTCAAAGCCTCTCGCGTAGAGCTTTATAGATGTTAAAAGTATTTTGTATATGACTCAAGATAACAAAATGTAATTTTTTTAGCTTACCCTATCTATGTTTACTTAACTCAATTTCTGGTGATTCAGCTTGGACTCTTTTCATAATATGAAGCAAAATATATTGAATCTACTTAGGATATCTAAGATTAAATACAAAATTATTACGTAAAAAATGTATGGAAGTAGGTTATTTTCCAGGCTCAATATAGTTAGCATAATGCTTGATGATTTAACGCAAAAGTAAGCCGTCATTTAATGCAGGCCTTAAAAATAATGTTGATATTCAGAGTAAATGGGCGTTTATAAAATGCTTCAATTGTATTAGTAGTTGCTTGTACGATTCATATTGCGTTCCTGTTATTTTACCAGCATAACTTAGATCAGCGAATGAATCAGATACGGTACTCAAAATAGATTCAGGATTTCTATATTAATAATTTTTAAAAGAAATTATCCAACTGTAATAACACAGATGCCATTAATCATATGTTTTAAAAATGTAAACTAAGTTGCTCAAGTTATTCATAGGCATTGAATGAGGTTGCCATTATTTTGCAACACTATAGCTGAAGAAATGTTCGCTACAGTTTTGTATGTTTCTTTTTTTAGGGAAAGGTGTTTCTTTGCATAATTATACATTTCTGTGCTAATGTTATTTTAGTAATAATAACATTGAATCCCTAGTCTAGTGACAACCATCCCAAGTTTATGTATCTTCCCTGTTATGTATATATTTGAACCTACATTGATGCTTCACATGTTTCTTCATCAGTAATCTCAGATTTGGGGACAATTTGTAAATTCAGATAGGTTTAAAGTCCAGGAGATGAATGGAAAATGTTCATTATGTTCAGATACATTTGAACTCGTGTAGGTCATAGATTTCTGTAATCACGCAATCTGTCAAGAAAATAGTCTGTCAAGCAATGCGGGTTATTTTGGTAATGTAAGTTAATAATATTTTTAATTATTCAATGAGGTGGTCTGAACAAATACTATCATTTTATTGACAAAAGACTTTGTTTCTCAACATTAAAACTGTTAATTCCATTGTTACTTGGGTTCGCTGTGGCCGAGTGGTCAGACTATTCCCACCAAGGTGAGCCGGGCTCGGTCCCCTGATCCTCACACGCGCACTAAAAGAAAAGTATTGTTTAAGGAACCGTACTTCAGTTAAAATAGGGCCAACAGTTCTGTTAACGGACTTTGTTGTCTTCAGAGCGCATCACTGCATGATTCAAAATGGCGGTGTTAACAGGCATTAACAAGAAGTTATCCTGTGTTGAAATGAGGATTTTTGTGTGATGTTGCAGTAAACGAGGCGTAATTTTGAAATTTGAAGATGTTTGAACCTGTTGTGGAAATGTATGAAATTATGGATTACGTAAGAGATTTTTAGCGACCGTTTACCGGGGGATCAGAAACATTAAAGGGGAAACATTTAATAGAATATTTAGTTGCTTCTTGCAGCAGCAACATTACGAATGTAATGGCATTGTCTCCGCAAACCTCGGGGATTGGTGAAATGCCTCGGCAGATTTAAAATTAAATGCGTGTAATAATAAACTTTGTATCACTAAACCACATTGAGCATTGTATTTCTCAAGCATGCCTAACCTACATCATTTCTCAGATAAACAGAAATATATTGCTCTCCATCATTTGTAATATGAGATACGTAAATGCCTAAATATGTCTTACTATTGCATCATAAATATTCTTTCTTAAAAATAATAAATCCCACAAACATACCTGAACTTATTAACAGGTTTGCCGATGTTCAACACATTCGCCCAATTCTTCCGCAACATTTCGTTCTTTAGAAAATTGTGCATAGAAATGCCGTTATCAGAATGGTTTCGACACTCAGGTACGACACATTATATCATCGTCGAATATCATAGTTAAAAACCAAAATACGTACGAAAAACTCGAAAATAAATCTAATCAAAAACTCTTAACATTATTTATCCTTACGGCCACAACATTGTTTAACCCTGTTAAGTTAGTACAATATATCACCACCAGATGTTCAATTCCCGAAAAGGTTCTTCTCCGAATTTTCATATGTAGTAATCGATGCCACTGGTCAACGTGTTTTCTTGGTCCTTTCATCAAGGCACTGCTTCATACATCATATGACTCCTCACCAATGCTTAATACTCAGAGGTTAAGTACTGTCCAAAATCTCTTTAATCAACTTACCAGTAGCCAGCATGATGCGAGGAGAAAATGGTCATCTTCTCGGCAGAATAGATGTCGACTTTTCGATTTATTCTATTAAGAGGGTAAATATACGAGCCTGTTAACATAGTAATCACATTTCTGACTAACACATAAAAGAAAAGAGCAAAGAAAAGTTTTGATCATAAAAATCATTCAACTTAAACATATGTATGTAAATACACATTACTAACATTACCTATTTGACTGTTTATAACTTAACTGTCTCAAAAAAGAAATATATACCTACATTAGAAAATTAACAGTACCTAGCAAAACACTTGATTGGTTCGATCCTACTTTGCATTTTCTCTTCCGTACAAACAATAATTGTACAACAAGAGATACAGCACACGAGGTTTATTTGCAATGTGCATATATATACTTTAGAAGCGGGTGTATACGTAGATGATAGCAGTTGTGCATTGTATGGTTACAGGTATCTCTAGAACTGGCTGGGGATCATATCTGTGGTGGTTCCATTATAAGCGACTATTGGCTCGTCACTGCTAGCCACTGCCTTGATGAAGAATTCCTCACGTAAGTCCTATCTCCCTCTGATGTAAGTAACCGCTTTCAACAACCTCTGTCAGCAATGTTCCTGTTAAACTGAATATAGCAGACGTATTGTATCGCCATGTTTAATCTAACCTCCGTCCCTCACCCAGCTGTTGAAGCCAGCCATATTGTCAGTGAACTCACTACCGACAACTGGACTATGAGTCACGACCTATGCAACATGCTGGCGTGTAGTACAGTCTGGGAAACATACCAATAAAACGAGTGGATTTATGGTAAAATTGCAAACAACAAGAGTGTTTTATAACAGAGCTCGTAAAAATATGTATAGATTAACATTTTCAAAACCTACCACAGTACAAGTATTTGTATATTTTTTTCCCGCATTTGACCTGGAAGATCAAAATTTAAATAACTAAAAATCTGTGTATTACGGAACAACATCGAAGCAAGAATTGAATGAAATAAAATTTTTTATAATGTGTACAAATTCACCAAAATCTACTAGTCTACTAAAATATTATCTCACAGATATTGTCCCTCAAAAAAAAATTAAAACTCGAAAATCATGAATTTTACGCAATAAATTCGAAGGCTGAAAAACAACGTACATAAAACTTCATGTAAGTTAACATAACTGATATCCTCTGACTTTCATATATTTTTTTACGAATTTGTCCCAGAGTAAAAATGATAAGAAAATTTGCTCAAAACTTAAGTAACCAAAATTGAAGATCACGAGTGTTTCTATTTTACATACAGGTTGTAAGGAATTTAATAGCCCAGACTCCGGGAGGAGATTCCTCATAAAAAAAAGTGGGCGACATTGTGCCAAGAACTTTGAAGGAAAGTGTATATTAATGGAGATATGAACATTTGAAATTAGAATATGAAAATAGTATTTGGTCAAAATACCGAAAACGGTTAAGAGTTAAAATCACATTTCTGTAGGAAATGTAAAGTGTTACTATAAACTGGGTGTACTTTGGCCCACCAAGAAATATATTTTCTATGTTGTTAGTTGAAAGAGAAATGACTGTGTACGATGGTGTTACATTATAATTCATTAATACCCAGCCATGATGTGTCTTTATTCCACCAAACGACCTAGAAACAAATGTTTTTAGTGGTGCAAAGTATACACACTTCATGGTATTGAGATTTTTAACCTGTCATACATTCCCCTGGCATGAAAATAATAAGGGTGGCCACCCTCATATTGCATAACATTACTTTGCCATCAGGAATAGTGAACTATTCATGTTGCCTATTCAGGCAGCATAACATAAAATAAAAAATGCTCTCTTGGGGCAAGCTCCTAGAATGACTGTTTACAAGTCCACCGGTGTGTGTGGTAGGTTAATGAATACTTTTAAAATATCCAATAATCATAAAGCAAAAGCAACAGTCCCTGGCAAATAATCATCACATAATGCCCACCAGTAAAAACATAGAAGAGAACAGAAGGTGGCATATTAACAGACACACAAAACCAGAGGAAACTGTTGTAAACAAACAATAACAAAGTGGAAGCAATGTACGATTCAATGAAGGCTGGGCTACCATACACGTGGGCAAAGAAAATTATTCCTATCTAGATTACGGCCGTAGAAGTACGGCCGTGATCTGGATAAATAGACTCTCTCGCCATAAGAAACAATTGATACTAGAGGAAAATACATTAAATGAGAACTCTGACATTTGTGGTTGCTGTAAATAATTTTTTTTTTCATTATGATAATAAATATTTTATTGTGTTTTGTTTTCAAATAAAATTTACAAACACATTATTGACATCGATTAATAGTCTATAGGAACTGAAATTGAACGGAAATTATTAAAGCCTCAATTATAGGCAGGCAAATTTAATTATAAATAGATTATACAAATTTTTATTCAGAAAAAAATATTGAAACAATAAATGCCCATTCCATAAGCTAAATAAATATCATACGTCTGAACCAATGACGTAATAAATTAATAAAACAAAACTATAAATAAATTGGATGCATCTTACTGTTACAGTTTTTATAAAATTCTTAAATTGCTATTAAAAGTCAAAATAATTATTAAAACAATACAAAGCATTGCATTTAATAAAAGGTAAGTGTGACAGCTGTTAATAAATAGATTAAAATACAAATTTAGTTGTGGCTTAACTGTTCAAACTCAAAAGTCCCGCAGTAGAAGATTAAAAAATGCTGGGATAACTTCCTACTTCCCAGATACAGTGGCGAAACAAAGAAGGCGAGAATGTGACGAAAAGGCCCCAAAATACGCCAGAATGACTGGACATTTGTAGTTGAGAGTAAAGTTCAGCTCATGAATAGTCCATCATGTGAATACGCCAAGATGTGAATACGCCAGGACGTGAACTTTCACTATACAGAAATTACCCAAAGAAATTAAAGAAGAAGTAATTTAAATAGGACATTTAATCTCTCGTAGGAAAATACTCACCAGACGAGGGCGAAGAGAATCACTTGACGAAATGGAAATGAAACAACCACAATTAAATATTAAAAAAATTAATGTAGCAATACAGTTTTACTATGTTACCATACAAAATTTCGCTACATTACGTAAAAAAAAGTAAATAAAATATGGCAAGTATGTGCCAAGATCGGTCATAAAGTCAGGAACACCAAACACACTCATCTTGACAATGTGGTTGTTGACGGCATAGTGTTATGAAATGCAACATAAGAAGCTGCAGAAATGTTGCACAAACGAGCATAGAAAATGGTTAGCAACAGTACCAACATCGGCAAAGTGCGCATTGAAGCACAGTAGCATGCGACAATCACGTGAACATAATCGCGGTGAAATACAGAAATCACGCACTGCAACGACAGCAGCACGTGGCATGAAGACGGAGGTACGACAGAACAACTAGAGGAATGTAAAGCTCAGCAGCTACTCTCCTGCTAAGAAAGAACACTCTAGCGACTACGGCCGGCTTGAACTTATGTAACTAGAAAGAAAAACTGTAATTGAAAGTGAACTCTATGAAATATCATTACTGAATTAAAATCACTCAATAACACCTATTATTGTTAATACAAAATAAATTAAACTAGTTAATAAATCTAGAAAATAATTAATTTGCTTGAATTGAGGAAATGTATACAAAAAACTTAAAATGTATACAGGGTCAGTCGGGAGGAAAGGCACATGCTTTGAGGGTTGATAGTACTGGTGATTCTGAGCAAAATGTTTCTAATAAACATATGCCCTTTTCTTAACCGTTTCAGAGAAACCTAATGAAAACAACAAGGAATGGGAAATGTGCAGGTGACGGTAAATCACGATACTGTTATCGTATGTTTTGTTTAATTGTGTACATTTCCACACAAAACATGTTCAAACACTCCACCATCAACTTCAATGTATTTTGCTGCTCTGACAGACAGCTGCTGTGTTGCTGACCTGAGCTCATTAGTACATTACTTTACTTGAGCACAAGCATGGTAAATACGAGCGTGAAGTTCCTCTCTTGTGTCCACCCTGCACGTGTAGACTTCGCTTTTAAGTCAACCTGAAACAGTAATCCAATGGGGCAAGATCAGGTGACCTCGGTGGCCATGCAACGACTCCATGGCGACTATACGTATGAGCTTTCTACTATTAATCTCGGTAAATATATCCCCAAAAACTTAATGTTATTATTGAAAAACATGGTTTACGCTGTAAGGGTAATGATTTTTGTATTGGAGATACAAAAGTTTTTATTTATGGTGATAGTATAATTGTAAAAAATAACGAATATAAATTAACAGAATGATTCTCTAGTTTGCTTACAAAAATTTAATAAAATGAACTTAGTAAATTTACTGATGAAAGTTATGCAAATTATATAAAAATTGTTTTATCAACCCATGTTGCATATCAAGAATATTATCCAAATAAACAACTACAAACAGAAGTTGGAAATACATTAATATAATTAAGCCAATTTATGATGAATATTTAAAAGATCCACAGATAAATTTGACAACTCCACCAAGACCAAATATACCAAGATATTCAATAGCTGGCAGTGGCATGAAAGTATATACAAACATTTCAAAAGCATATATTAAATGAATGGATGATGTTAGAAGACTTGTTGATCGACTTTTAGTTACATATGGTGAAGAAAATACTGATAATAAATTTTATTACAATGAAAAAGGGGGAATAATGGATATGTTGAATAGTAAAGTTAGTGAATTTGTTGTAAATAATCCTAAAGAAATGTCATGTCTCATACATATACTAAACACAATTACTCCTTCTTTTTGGGAATCTGAACATCACACAAAAAGGTTACTAAACAGTATAAATAATTCTTTATCTATCGAATTACATGCCCCAGGATAACACTTTTTAGGCCCCAGGATTAAACTTAATGAAAAATTAGAAACAAATAATAAACCAATAAATCCTCTAGATGCTGCAGCTATGGAACATGATATCACAATCATAGTAAAATTTTTGAAGAAAGACATATTGCAGACAAAAAGTTAGTAAAGAAAGCTTTTATAAGAATTTTTGCTTCAGATGCAGATTTAAATGCAAGAATATGGGCTGGCGTTACAGGATCTGCTATGCTTATTAAACATAAACCTGATTATTGGGGAATAAAAATAAGACATTATTAAAATTTTGTATATAATCTTATTACATTTCTAATATATAATCTTAGTATATTTTTATGTATGTTCTTATAACATTTTATACATAATCATATTAATTGTTTTAATATACAAATGAAAGTTGAAAATATTGTGTTTCAAATTTTACGATGAATTTTGGAGTTTAAATATAGATTCGGTTTTAACAAAAAAATACTACTTGATCGTAAAAATAAGAAGCTTAAAGATAGTACAGGAATTACTCCTACTGTTTACATTCTACAACTTAAAAAAAAAAAAAAAAACTAGAAATAAATAAAATCTGGAAAAGGGTAACAGTTCATAAAGGCGGATTTTTACCAATACTTTTTGGTGCATTAACTGCCATAGTGCCGTTAACAGGTGGGGCTTCAGCTGCTGCTAATACTGTACTTATTGATAAAAAGAAGGATCAAAAATTAGCACACCAACATAGACATAATTTGGAAATGAAAAACTATGAAAAGTTATTTTTAAAATTTCCAAAAAAATAGTTACTCTGCAAAATAATTTTTATATTTAAATGTTTGTTAACAAATTAAATATTAAACATTTTTGCGGTGTATTTCTGATTGAGGAATTACCTAAATCACCACCTAAAAAGAGTGTGGAATAGTTAGTTTAGATGTTTCTAAAAATTCTGGATCACATTGGGCATGTTATTGGAAATAACAAAATAATATATATATTATTTATTCTTTTAGGGACAATCCTGCGTGTAAATTAGTTGAATCTATTGATAGAATACAAATTTTTAATTGTGTTATTTGCGGTAATTTATGTGTGATAGTACTAGACCATTTCTCTCGTAATTTTAAATTTTCAAAAATAATGTCATTATTAATAAATAATGGATATCTTTGCAAATTTATTGCTGAAATTATGGATTGAATATGTGAGTGGTATTAATGAGGAAATAACTGATAAATTACATAAAGCAAAAATAGAATAAGGAGTAAGTGAAAAAAAATTGCCCAATCAGTTAAAAATTCTAAAAGTCAAATAATTGATTTGAGTCAATCAGTTAAAAGTTATTTAAATTAAATAAATAATCCGAACCAATTAGTATATTCAAAAGTTTAAAATGTGAAAACGAAAGAAATTATTTAGAAAAAAATAATTCAAGTGTTTCAGATATAAATTCAAAATTTGATAAATTTGCTTTAAGAAATAATGTTGATGAAAGAATTACAAAGGTTAATAAAATAATTTCAGATTTAACTATTCAATTTAAAAAATTCTTTGGTTAAACTGAAGGTTTTATCAGTGTTAAAGATCTTAGAATTGTGTTAGTTAATGATTCAATTAATAAAAATTTTGATGTTAATGAACAATTTTAGGAAAGAATTAAGAAATTAATTAGACAGTGCTAAAATAACTATTGATACAGCAATAAGTAATTAATTACAAGTCGTAGATAAAGAATTAAGTAATAAATTAGGTGATACTAAAATAACAATTATAATAAAAGTAATTAAAATGCACAATTTGAGTAAATCACCTTTAAATTTATGTGATACAACAATCAATGTGAAAGTCAAGTACATTATAAATAATTATACGATAGAAGTCGCTGATAAAATACAAAATATGGGTCAATCAGTAAGCACAAAATTCGAAGAAATGAATACTAGGTTACAAAATTGTTAAATGTTTATTAATATGGAAGTTACATACATTATAGATAATTATAGGGAAGAAACTGCTGATGAATTAAATGCAGCAAAAATAGAATTTAATGAAGAAATTAATTATTTGAGTCAAGCAGTTATATCAAAAATAGAAGAAATTGATACTAGATTACAAAATCTTCCAATGCACCAGATGGTGTAACTGTGTTTATTGAAATGATAATGATACATACATATTAATTAAATTTAAAAAATTATGTATCAAATAATGAATATCTTTGGAAATGTTAAAAATAATATTGAGTTTAAAATCAAATTATAAAAATTAGAATCAAAACATAAGAGTTGCTGTTTAAAAACAACATTAACTAGAAATAATAGATCATTGGATAAATTTTTCTTTCCATACTTAAAAGTAGACAACAATGTAGATTCCGAAGATAAAAGATTAATGAATGTGGCTATTCCAACTGCGCATAATGACACTGTTAATTTAGAGTATTACCAATCTAACATAATAAATATTGTTCATTTATTTTGAAAACATAGTGCAAAAGAAAAAAAATCCATCTATGTAATAATTAAACAGAATACATGTTTATGATGGATGGAACAATAAATAGAATAACAATATACCCCGAATATTATACGCAAATTACTCAATTACTCCATAACTTAACAAAAATTTATTTTATTAAGCCATTTGATGTGAAGTTACAATATATTTTTTAATTCCGAAAAGTTTTAGTGTGCCAAATAATACTACTATTGTTATTGAAATGGTAATGTTTTATAAATATCATTAAACCTTTAAAAAATCACACCTTAAGGATGCTTAATTTGATGAAGTAAAAAAATCTTTAATTTTATTACAATATTTGCCATAATTTAACTTGCGTGTCATATATCTAGTAATATAACCATAGTCTTTATCCGTACATTTTGAACAAACTTCTCTACATTTTTAAAATGACATATCACCACCAGTAAAATCACTATGAATATATTTAAGATTTGTATCATCTTGTCGAAATATACAACGAAAATTACCATTATCTCTTATAAGTTGTTTTGGTACTTTAGAGTGAATTTGAATTAAATAAAAACAATCAATATTTTTATGTCTGCCGCGACTAAAATAATCTCTTATTGTATCTTTATTTTCCAAAATTACATAATCAAAAACAACAGAAATGTAACACCAATGATTAACATCAATCATTTCTTCATTTGAAGAGAACAATTATGCTACTGGTTAGTTAATTATTTTAATTACTGTGTTAGTGTCTTCTCTTAATGCAATATATTTTGGTTGATTTTAACTTCTTGAACACACACAGAGAGTGCCGAAATTTAACCATCCGAAGGCATATGTAAAATTATAAATTGTGTCATTTTGCCACAGTTACTTGAACCCAAAATCAAGCAATGAATATCATCAGGTAATAATTTTCCATTGTGGGTTGATGAAATAATATTGTTAGGTATTCATATTTTACATACTAATCTGTCTCTTTATGTTTAGTATTCATTTGTAATTAATTTTTCTTCATAAATGAGTAAAGTATTTAAGTTATCAGACAGTGAATCATTCTTAAATAAAAAAATTCATTATCATTTAGAAACAGAAGAACATTCGGTTGGTTTAATTTAGCTTTACACAACATATATAATACCTAACATTACACAGGAAAGTAATGACTTATATTGTATAGTTCAACATGGGGTAGAGTGAGTGAGTGACGACATATTTTGGTCAGTGTTTAACATCGAGGTCTTTAACGCTGGTGGGTGGTGACATGATGTGAGTATGAAGCAGCGATGGATTGAACGGGCAGGGGGAACTGGAGATCCCGAGAAAATCCGCTGACCAATATCATCGTCCGGCACAATTCCCACACGCGAAAATCCGGGACCGACCCTGCCGGGAATCGAACCCAGATCCCCTTGGTGGGAGGCGAGAGGTCTGACCTCTCGGCCACTGCGGCCTCAACAGTGGGTAGAAAATGTAATAGAAATTCCTTTGGTAAATATAATGTAGATCTTGTAAAAAACATAAAAACTATTTCTCCATTTAACAAAATGTTAGCTAGTGCAAAAGAAAATAAAAAATATATTAAAAAGGTCAGATTAGGTAACAAACAGAGTAAAAATAAATTATATTTATAATCTACTGTTCGATAAATCAGACCCTGTTGACCAAATTTTAGGTTTTACACAAAATAGAGTCTTAGAAAAAAATTAGCTTCATCGGGCTGAAACAATTGAAATTACTCGAATTGAACAATTAATATTCAATGTAATTTAGCGAATGGCGTGATTCTGAAACATGACGAATACAATCACAGAAAAATTACTATTATTACTTTAAAACTAGTGTTCCTTCTGTCGAAACAATTTATTACAAACCAAATTATCCATTGTTTTTTCCAATACAATACAAACATATAAACTGAATATATTGTGTTAGAAATAAGAGATGAGAATGAAAATAATATTTGACTTTGATTTTGCTGAAATAACTTAAATATTAGAAATGAAACAATAATTACATAATATTAAATATTTATTATTTTTTTATTCATAAATGGAACAAGTGATAGAAATCTTGGATAAACATTATATTATTTGTAATTTTCATTTGGTAATTGTTTTGTTCGAGAAGAAAAGGTTAATATCAGTATCACAATAGCTTTCGATAAAGGAGACATGAAATTAAAAATTTGGGAAGATGTGAAATTTGAATTATTTGAAACTGCTAGGTTTGACTGTATATCACGAATCATGGGAGACCGTAGCTCTGGAATACAACCAGAAGGAAAGAACCTTATGTGGCCTAACTTCAGGGGCACAACTTAACATAACTATCAGGGGCAAAACAAAATATGAGACTACTCGCTTCTACTATGCAAGAGGATTCCAAACGGGAATCGTAAAGATTACGTACTCAGTAATTAGTACGTGTGTTTCCTGATGCAACACCTGAAATAAAAAATTATTAGACAACTAAAACTAGAGGGTAAAATTAAGAAATCTATAGCAAGAGAAAATTAATTACAAGTAATTACAACACATACGACTTCATTAAGAGATCATAATTAATTGAGAAGAATAGTAACAATGCAAGCGAAAATTTCCACGAATTTGAAATAAAATTTCATAATAGATATTGTCATTGGACATTTAAATTTGTTGAGAAATTACTTTTTTTTTTTTTTTTTTTATAGATAATTCTAATTCGGTTATTCTTTGTTGAGCGATTATTTCAGGTATTATTGAAAAAAAATATGTTTTAATCTTTTTTTATTTTTTTTTATTTTATTGCATTCAAATAATAACTTACATTAAAATATAGTAGGCATAATCAAAATATTAATGAAATAATTTTTTTTCCGAATCTAATTGACTGAAATGGCTTTCCAGGACCACGATTTTTCATTCCTTCATATATAACATTTATAGATTCACTATTGACGTCTTTTAAAACTTAATTATTAAATGTTTGCAGAGAATGGCAGCCAGATGGGTGAAGGGTAAGTGGAGGAGGCAGGGGCAGGATGGAGAGGATGGAAGCAGTTTCAGGCCATCAGTGATGATGAGGGATATGGGATAGAACTCACTGAAGGATAGGAGGAGGGTGGAAAGACTGGTTAGGATGTATAAGATGGTGGAACGGTGCAGAGGATGGAGTGCTAGATAAGTGTGGATATAGAGGTAGAGGCAACAACATACAGCGGGCCTGGCGGAGGACGGGGCCAGGGACTACAGTCAATGCTGGTTAGGATGGTCAGGGAGTGGAATTTGTTGCAGGAGGAGGCGGTGTCGTTGCAGGATGTGGGACAGTTTAGGAAGGCTTTGGAGAGGATGTTGTAGGAGTGTTTGGATGCTTGCCACCGGGCGTTGACTCAATAGTAAAACAATTATTATCTGCCTGGTAAAAATACTTGAATATCTGCTATTTCTAATGAAATGTGATAGCCAAATTTTGTATCTAATATTTTAGCTTTAATTATTAAATATAATTTGCCTATTGTAAGTTAAATTATTTTTTCCCCATTTTAGTATATTCAATAACACTTCGATTTTTGTTTCTCGAGTTTTTTTTATAAAAAAATTTCATTAATTTAAAAAATAAATAAATAAAATTTTTCAAAATTAAAAATATGTAAAATCATACAAAAATTTCTTTCATTGATTTAAAAATTGGTTTTTAAAGCCATATTTTTTTATTTCAATTGTTTACATCTTTTCTGTTAAAATCTCAAACATAATCATACAATTTTTTTTTGTTGAAACATATAAAAACCTCGTAACTTCATTTTTTTTTGTGCCTCAAAAAGGTTGTTGTCCTAGAAAGGGTAAAATACATCTACTCTAGCTACTACTTACGACATATCCCCTTCTTCCTCAGAATGACTCCGAGCGACACGACACAACTCTTACATGTTAGCCTCGCTTCCAGAGGACCTAAGTTCTCTCCCCGGCTCCGGCCAGACAGGTATCGGGTTTCAATGGTTTCCAGACATCGCGTCGGGAAAATTGTATGTAGTTCCTTAACACAAAGCACAGCAGTTTCCTAGTTAACTGTCGTCGTGTATGTAGGCCTATGTCGACGAGACATAAGCCATCTTGACTCGACTTGCTCGGAATATGCCAGTCGCTTTGCCTTTACTAATATACTGGCTGTTTAATAACTTATGTTTCAAACTTTGGGAGGAACTTCTTTATCAAAAATGAGGTAAACAAACTCTAACCCAATTCGTCAGGGAAAATTTTACCCATGAAAATATTTTTAAACGACGTGAAGTTAAATTATATTTCTGTGCACAATGATTAGTGTTTTTGAGAACTTACACCCGTCAATAAACTGTTCTTTAAAACTCTTCATTTCATAGAAATAGCAGGGTGGTCACCATCGTATTGACTAGAAGTTGTGGGGCGTTGGGTTTTGTGAACATTTCATGTTGCCTTTCTGAGCATGAAAACCCAGGAAACATAACCGGTCCTATTGTTGCAAGTCGCTAGAATGCGCCGTTTACAATAAAAGAAGCATACAAGTATTCAGTGGCTTCAATACTGTGTATATGAGGTGAGCATCACAAACTGTACTTAGAACACAGGCCTCTAGTAAATGGATTAAACACAATGAAAAATGCATTATTTTCTGCAGTTCTTTAATTTAACTTCAAGTCGTTTCCACCTTTCTCTTAGCCTACTGCTGTCTTTGCCGATTATTTAATATGTTCCATGGACTTTATAGTGAATGTGTAATAGAAACATTTTTCTTTATTTTTAACGGGCGAAACTACGGACATGTCTAAAGATTATGGGACCTTTTTTTCAAATGTTATAGTTTGAAATGTATTTACTAAACATACATTCAACTACAAGAAAAAGTTAACGAAGTTCCATGTCAGTTCACCCGATTCGCTAAGGGTAGCATTTCTTATTGGTCATTCGAATCCGAGGTAAAATTAAATTCAAGACGGCTTATAAAGGCTATAGAATAAGACACGAATGCAACAATCTGTTCCAACTGAGAGGTTGTGCAAACCTCCACATCTACAGTATGACAATTTAACATGAAAAACCAATTCTTGACGAATATACGAAACATTTGGGTTCCACGGACTTAACAATGCAGTTTACACAACGTGTAACTTAGGTACATATCTTATAACTTATAAAACTGCTAAGATTTTTACTTATAAATAGCGTAAATACGTTTCTAATTTAAAATTTTCAATTTCAGTTGGTCGCTTTATACTACACAGCATTCTTTGTTAGTGTAGATATTAGTGCTGACATGTTGGTAGTACTGTAACAGCTGTGTTGTTGTGTGGTGGTAGTGTTGGTTATATGATGTGTGTTTGTACAGGATGGGTCTCGTGATCAGAGCTGGCAGCATGACCAAGGAAGAAGGAGGAACAGTACATAACATCGACAAGATACTCACACACCCCAAGTTTGACATCTACCCCATGTTCGACAGTGACATCGGCCTTATTAAGGTCACCCTCTTCAACTATTCTGCTCTCTCCCCCTCTCTCTCTGTTTTATAATAATAATAACAGTAATAGTAATAATAATCAATATCCTTGCAGATAGGCTATCACCCAGTGGCAAGTCCACATCCACCCACTCACTCTCCCTCCAGACCCCTCCTGAACCAACCCACTCTCTCAACCCTCATTGACGTGATCATCATCGACTGCCTACCCCTTTTCGTCCTCTTCCAAATTCTCTGGAGCTTCTCACTGTTGTTTCCTCTTCCTCTGTAATCACTTCTGATCAACTGGGTACCTAACCTTCCCCATCCCCCCTCTCCCTTCACCGCCTTGAACAACCTAACAAGCCTCTCCACTGTTCACCTGTCTTTCAAAATACTCTCACCCATGTAATTCATCATCACTGGTGGCCTTCAGTTTCCTTCATCCTCACCTTCCTGCTCTTGCCTTCTCCACCTGCCCTTCACCCATCTTGCTGCCCTTCTCTGAACCTTCTCCAGCTCCTGCACCTCTCCTGTGTTGTAAGGATACCACTCTGCTGCTGCATATTCCAGCATGTAAGCTTTCTTCTTCACCCCACTCCTGGTCCCATTCAGGACTCTTCCCAACATTCCTTTTCCCCTTAGAAACAATATTACCTACCTGTCCCTCCCTTCCAATGTCTTCCTGTAACACTACCTCTTATATCTACTGTTCTCCCCATCTGTACCTGACCTCCTCTTTACCTCCTTCCTAGTAAATCTCACCACCTTCGTATTTTTTACATTAATCTTCATTTTATTAGCCGCTGTCCATTCGAATATCCGATTAATATCCGCCTGCAAGTTGTTTCTCTCACCTACCTCCGAATACAATATGCAATCGTCAGCTTACAACCTTATCTTGCCTTCCCATTCCCACTCCCATGTCATTTGCCATTATGGTACACAACAAGGGGCCCAACACACTTCCCTGTGGTACCCCTGACATTACTATTCCTTCCTTCGACAAGTTGCTCTGACTCCTTCCTTCAAGGAAGTCACTTATCCACTCTACCACCCACTTGCCATCCAATAGCTCATCCACTTTCTACATTAAAATTCCTTGCGACACCTTGTCAAATGCCTTCTCAAATATATGAAGCAGGCGTCAACCTGCTTCCCTTCATCTACAGCTTGCACGAGGTCTTCCAAAAGCCCAGCCAGCTGGGTCTCTCACGAGTAGCCTCTCCTAAACCCACGCTGGTACTCAAATGTCACCACCAACCTCTCCATTACCTAGCCCGTACTTGAGGTGAAACTCACTAGTCTGTAACTGCTAGGTTTTGCCCTGCTCTCTTCCTGCTTATACACCGGTATCACTAGAGCCTCCTTTCACCCCTGTGGTAACTTACCCTCTACTAACGATCTACCAAACAACACTTCTAAATACCTTGCCATCATGCTTCCACCAAATGTAAGCGTTCCATTCCCTATGCCATCGGGCCCCACAGATTTATTAGCCTGAAATCCTTCATTTACTTTGCATATATCCTGTTCCCCTATCTTGATTTTACTACCTATTACTTTGATCCTGTCCGCCCCTTAAGAGTGTGTAGTAGATAAATAAACTCTGAAAACACCAATTGATTTCTACGCATTTTTCGAAGCCAACATGGATACAATACTCAATGACAATTCTAGATAATGGTATTTGCCAACTTTATAAGTAAAAATTATCCAAAATTACTAATTCGTTACGCATGGTCTCTTGCGCCGCAGTTAAATGCCGGAGTTTCCGGCGTCAGAGATTGTGCCTCAGAAGTTAGTAACACTGGAAACAACTTTGTTTAAAATGTTGGCTATAACTATTGTCTAGGATTGCTATTGTTTACTGTCCGCGAATTGGCTTCAAGAAACCTGCAGTTATAGATTAATGCTTTTAGCGTTGAATTATGTACCACGCCCACTGAACACATTCATCCTCCTCAAACATCCCTCGTGCTGCCTTACTAGAAGGAACAAGAGAATATTCGCTCATTAGCGTATGTTTTCACTATTTAATTTGTTGAAAGCACATAATCCGCAAACAGTGGAAAGCACATTGTTAAATATGGACTTATTCCCATCTCGGCAAATCTGACGAGCAACAATCATATACATGGCAAGGCCGTATTCTCTTGTGTCTGCCGTTATTGCGGTAATTAGTTTAAACTTCAACGAGAGCAGATATCAAACAACTGTATGTCAGGTTTGTTTCAGCTGGTTGTTGCCGTAATAGGACATTTTATTTCCAAAACAAGAAATTATACGGTTCCGACTAAAAAGTCAACTACCCAGAATTTCCTTAGTTACATAATTAGCTAAAAGTATAGTATTTACCGCCTTGAAAACATAAGCCAACTGGAGAAGACGATTTAGAACAAATGTTTGATATCAGCTCTCATTTAGGCGAAAGAAATTAAAAAAATCTCGTAAAAATAATATTGCTAAAAAACTATAAACAAAAGAGCTGTCCTTAAAAAGGTGAAGCTGTACAAAATATGAAGCAAAGGTCATTGTAGGGCAGTTGGTTGGTTCCACGCCAGTCAGGATCACATATCTTGTTTGGTTTATTGCTGTGAAGATATCGATGCTAGCTAAGCTGGAAGCAGTGACAACAAAGAAGGGAGACAATGAGTGAGTGAGATATTTTGGTCAGCGCTTAACATCGACGTCTTTATGGCTGGTGAGGGTTGACATGAGGCGAGTGTGGAGCATCATCCGGCACCATTCCCACGTGCGATAATCCGGGGACCGACCCCGCCGGGAATCGAGCCCGGATCGCCTTGGTGGGAGGTGGGAGGTCTGACCCCTCGGCCACCGCGGACCTCGGCAAGGGAACAGTTTATCTCGTTAATTAAATGAGAGAAAAATACCATGGATTACTTTGAGTAAATTATTGTTTACTGTCTATAAAGTTATGAAAAGTAAAAATATTCCTATAACATACATGTCGGTATGTCATATAAGGAAGGTGAGTAATACAGAAATATGCCAACTAGTATAGCATCGACGGTAGAGAGACGGTATGATCTCAAGCCTAGCACACCTGGGCATATGACTGTCTTCTGGACTGTTATATGCTAAACTATAATTGGGCAAATGAGTGACAAACTAGTGCTTGCAGAAGGACATGTGCGAGTTAATTGTTTGTACGTATATGTATCTCACAATATCGTGCAGCACACTAGCTAGAATGACCTCAGTGTTCACTTATTTGTTCACTATTATGTTATGTTGTGTTTACAAGGAAGATGCCACATCCCCAACCAACCAATCACCATTACTGTTATCTAGTTTACTACGAAACACTCGGCCGAACCTAGTTGGAATACTAGAGATCAGCTGATGTGTTGTAAGCTGTCTGCAACCATCTTTTGAAATATGTCAGTTTTATTTTCGTATAAGAGTGCACTGGGAACATGTGTGGTGTACATGAAAGTATGTTACATGCTCCGCCAAAGTAATTAACAGCCACGCAGTAAACTCGTAAGAATGGCTTATCTCTTATTCAAAATATGAGTGTTAAGACTGCGTAGTAGATAAATGAACGCTGAAAACATCAATTGATTTCTACTCTTTTTAGAAGCCAATATGGATAAAATACTCAATGACAATCCTAGGTAATTGTATTTGCCAACTTTATGAGTAAATATTTACCCAGAATTACTAATTCGTTACGCGTGATCTCTTGCGCCGCAGTTAAATGCACGAGGTTCCGGCGTCAGAGAATGTGCCTCAGAAGTTCGTAACACAGGAAACAATTTTGTTTATAACGTTGGCTAAAACTATTGTCTAGGATTGCTATTGTTTATTGTTCGCAAATTGGCTTCAAGAAACCTACAGTTATATATTAATGCTTTTAGCGTTGAATTAAGCACCGAGCGCTGTTAAAGTGTGCCCACCCAACATTGAGAAATTTCCACGTGTTCATGCCAACCGGACAAAATACTTATATGCCCAGTTACTTCTATCAATTAAAGCACACTTGCGCGTATCACGGGCCAATTCAAGGCCATACAACGCCATGTGTTATTGTTGGAGGGGAATTATACCGACAAACCACCTTGTCATAACACGAGTCAGGCCACGTGACACAACAGTAGCATGCTGGTCTCGTCTTCTGCAGGCCAATTCTCATTCAGATCGGCGTTAACGACAGTCCTGTTAACACTAGCGGGATTCGCCGTTTGCAGCGGGACTGCAGCTCGATTCTCATTCGGGACGACCGCGAGTTAACAGAGTTCTAACTGGACTCCTGCTCGATCTAGCGAGACATGTTTGAAATACAATTCTCATCTAGACCGAGCAGCGGTCTAACGGGACTTGTAACAGGACCGGCCTAGCGTAGGCACTGCGGGCTGCGGTAAGCAAGATAGCGAACCTTGTTAGCGAGTCTGTTCAGTTACATTTACAGACCAACTGCCATATTTATTTGTGTGCGCCGACGAAGATTCTGGGATTTTATATTCGAGGAGGATCCATTCTTAAATTGTGCACATACATTAAGTATCATTTTACAAATGATTTGTGTATTATGTGTTCACATGGGCGTAAAAAATACGCACTCTTGTAATATCCATCGTGTACCTGACACGATTACATACTCTCTAAAAAATTTTTGTAAAATTTACAAGGATATTCCTTGTACTTTTACAAGTCCTTGTAAAAGTACAAAGAATATCCTTGTAAAATAATTAGTTTATGAAGTTACAAAGGTAGGCTTTGTAATACTGTAAATTATTTTGTAAAATATGACAAGGCACTTCTTCGTAGTTGTACAAACTTTTGTAAATGTTGAAAATACTCCTTGTAAAATTATTAGTTTATAACGTTTAAAGAAATTTGTTTGCAAAAAACTTAGAAAAAATGTGTAGCCTGCCAGAAATTACTTATGCAAAGGTCACAACCTCTGAAAGGTATTTTCTGGAATAAAGTGAATGTTTATATTAAAAGAGTGCTTCAAAGGGAAAAATTATTACTGCACTTTACATTGAATGTATACAAATAAATAAATACTAGCCGATATGTAAGTCAGAGTGGTCTAGGGATAAGATGCGTAGACTCTAAGCGTGGGGAGAGTGGTTCGAAGTTTAGTGCGCCGCAAGTTTTTTTTTATGTGTATATATATTTTCAAAATATTCTCTTCTGTACGTCCTTTATTCAAAAATTATTTGATAAATAAGTTCAGTGTTGTTTATGAAGCACAAATTTGTTTGTATTCATAATTTGCCCGACGTATTGTGACTTAACTATACATTACTGGCTCTATTGCCATTCTTGTATTGTAGTTCACGGCAAATAGAATTTGCGGCATAGTCGCCGATTTCACATCTTCCTTTTCAGAATTCCAAAAAAACGAAAAGTAATAAAATTCAACATGGCGACTGAAATCGAGCCTTAAGGCCTAATAAATTGTTCCAGAAGCTGAGGAAGGTAACCCTTATGTTAGTCATGAAGAGAGATTATATTAGCAACCATATCCTCACATATGCAACTTCTCCAGTATACAAAACACCCATCCAACAATTTCTTGAAATTTTAATAAAGCACTCTTAAGACCCCCTCCCCTCCCCCTCATTACTTTGAAGATTCGTAACTCCGATAGAATTAGTTTTATAAATAAATGTTTCGTATGTTTTAATTTATTTTGTCGTAAGTAACTACATGCTAGAATTTATAACACACTTTCACAAACGTGTTATACAAGATGACGCACGGAACGAGGTGTTATCATAGGAGAGGAGGGGGGATAATCACCGTGAAAGGCATATCACATTGTCATTGTATCAAGGAAGTAGCAGTGGTGTGAGTCCTTGTACATTCCATCCTGCAACCCCAATGCTCTTGTATCAAGGCTGTGAGTGAACTAAACAAATAAATAACGTCGTAACTTACTGTTGACTTGTAAGCACTAGGTTGTAATGTAGCCGTATTTGTCCTTGACAGTAGCTGTGTGGCCTTGTAGCTTGTACAGTACATCTAGTATAGTAGGAGGTACGAGGCAGACACACAATGTAGTACCATGTAAGGTTATGTACACAGAATGTGCTCCGTGCACTCACACTTGGTATTACACGTATATGTATATGTAATATGAGTGTGACTGGTATGTGCAGGTGAAGGAACCTTTCAGTAGCAACGAGTACGTGAAGGCTGTACACTTGGGCAAGCAGAAGGACGTACCGCAGGAAGGCGAAGAGGTCGTAGCTGCTGGCTGGGGCATCACCACAAGTGTCAGTACAAACACTGCTGTAATATTGTGTACTACACTACACTATACTACACTACACCACACTGCACCACACTATACTACACTATACTACACCACACTGCACCACACTATACTACAATTCAGTACGCTGCACCA
>PNEQ01102961.1:32801-53782 GCA_003012365.1 Medauroidea extradentata
CTAGTGATGGTTTATGCCCAATGTTTGCCCTAGTGATGGTTTATGCCCAATGTTTGCCCTAGTGATGGTTTATGTCCAATGTTTGCCCTAGTGATGGTTTATGCCCAATGTTTGCCCTAGTGATGGTTTATGCCCAATGTTTGCCCTAGTGATGGTTTATGCCCAATGTTTGCCCTAGTGATGGTTTATGCCCAATGTTTTGAGAAAACTCCACCGTAGTATGATTGTCGAATCTCGGAACATCCTGTATATATGTATGTAGATGCTGTTCTGTGATGGTTAACAATTAAGGTGTAGTAGTGATAGTTTACACTCGAAAAAATGTAGCTTGTTTGTATGTTGCAGCTTATTGCTTGTGAGTACATTTTACTGGTTAGATGTAAAATGAAATGTGTTTGAAGAGAGCTATTGTTGACAGGGTGACTCTGGAGGCCCACTGATCAAGTACGAGGATGAAGGCGAAGACCCTGTGTTGGTCGGCGTGGTGTCGTGGGGCGAAGGTAACGGTCGTCTCGACAGCCCTGGAGTCTACTGCAATGTTGCCAACTTTGTCAAGTGGCTCTACTTGGAGACAGTCACATTGCCCACAAGCTCGGCTTATTTCTAGATTCTACACCTATTCCTCCTCTCATCATACGTGTACTTTAACAGCACTCGATATATTGTCATTAGCGAACACTCAGCAGAATGTATAGAAATATATCTTATGTATAACATTTGATTACATTACACACACCAAGACAGTGAGCACTACAAAGTTGAATATATACATCCTGCCTTCTCCATGCCATAAAACCGCTAAATACATTCCAACACGTTCTGTACTTGAAGCAATGTTAATATATTTGTGCATAAACCTCCATGTATTATACATGAATATATTTAGTAGCTGCATACATGGACGTGCTGCGAGCCTATGTCTGCTGGCTGTGTGTAACCTGTGCAAGTCTAGGAGCTGGGCGCCATGTCTTATAAACATTTACATGTCGTTTACCTTGAAAGGAATTATGAATAGATTGAGAGATTATGAAAAGATAAATGTAGGTTGAATGCCGTTGTAGTAACTAGTACTGATACTATATCCTATTGCAAAAATGAATTTAAGATAAACCTCTGTAAACTTGGTTTAAGTGATTTGCTTTGAAAGACAAATATTCGGGGCAAACAACTTTAGAGCAAACACTTATTTTCAAGCCTGTGATATGAAGAAATGCCATTTAGGCCACAGTCTTTAAGACAAATGTTGCCCTCCATCCTCGCCACTGCGTCACATGGGCATACTGGACCACTTAAACTACTAACTACTGTCTAAAAAGTTTTCTTCATCAATGGCGAAACGTAAAAGCAGCATACAATACAGTACTGGCAAACGAAGCATGCGGTAAAAATTAAGGAAAAACAATTCCGCACTCAATTGCAAGTTCGAGCTGTGACAATAAATGACATATAGTACTGTTTGTCTTATAGTACAGACAACTAATAGTTAGGAACAGGAAGTTTTCGTGTAAATATATTTTCCCCACTAAGTGCCTTACGTGCACATCTGCATCTCGTCTTTGTGGTCAGTGATTGGCTGTTTCAACTGCCAGCGTCTGCGGGTTATATCCACATATCACAAGTGTGTGGTGTCACAGTTAACCCTCATCTAATTGGCTCAGACAAATAAAAGATCTCTGCACAAAGCCAATAAAGACCAAGAAGAACTGCATACCTGCATGTAAGATATTGAAATAATCTGGTTCCTACAAGTAGTCTTAAATATAATGTTTTATTAGAATTATCTACATTTAATAAACTGTAGTCAGCTCACTGTGGATTTGTTTAGGGGCCTGTCTGGAACTTTTGAAGCACTGACACCAGAGATTTGAGAAACATACAGAAGGAGTGTAAGGTATGTTCTATGGCGAGGGGTATGAAGCCTTGAGAACACGGTCTATGAAGGTAGAGGTCTTGACACTGAGGAATAAAATGTGACTCCCTTCTTGTCGCCGAGCGCTAGTAGTAACTTGGTGGAAGATTTGACTTGTTTTTGTATTTGGCTTAGCTTCAAATGTGAAGTAGTTCCCGGAATTGCGAGTATTATATCGAAGAAAAAAATGGGAACGTAATTTTTTGTTGGAACACATTTTTTATAACAATAAAATTTAATTTTTCAATATTTTACATGTAGGTGTACATTGCAACGTTTCTCAAATTTTGTAGGGCACGAAATATAGTTTTTGTTCGAATGTGTTCACTAAAACATTAATACACAATATATTCCTTCAGACTACTTTTATAAACAGTTTCACACATGTCAATGCAATGGAATATGTATATACAATATCAGCTTACCTTATTAGCATTATTTTATGTAAATAATTGCAAAAATGTTAAAACGCGAGATGTAAACAAGACAAACCTTCCACCAAATTACTACTAGCGCTCGGCGACATGAAGGGGTCACTTTCTCTTGTTGGAGAGCATACGCAGTGTCAAGACCTCTACCTCTTAGACCGTGCTTGAGACGGAAGGGGGAGGATCCCATCCGTCATGTTGGTAACTAAAAAACTTTGTTTATTACCATAGCAACGAGTATAATGCGACTGTGGGTTAGCCAACCATAACCTTGTTTCTCAATGCATCTACAAGAACAGCTGATTGCACTCCGCCATATTGCTAACTGAATAAACAAAGTCATCTTGGCCTGAGTATCGGCTGCTAGCTGTCCTTTGCTCTCATCTCTGACAGACACACACATGACGTACCTTGTCGCTTCTTTGTTACGTTCAAAGCCTCTTACTGGTAATCATTGTAACAATATGCAGTTGTAACTGTAGAACTATGAGTAAATTCGTGTTATGATATTAAAACTACACGAATTAAAACAATACTAAACACATTTTGCTGAATAGAACTTGTCATAACTTCTGAACTGAGAACATTCAGATAAACATAGCCAAGTACTAATAGCTGATCACAATAACTTACATCCATTAAATATTTTTCTTTTTCGTTTCATGTCCTGCCTAGTATTCAAGCATCTATTTATCACCATTATCCTATCGTACCTAAAATGTAAAATTTGAACTATTTTTACTTTTGAACACATTTGCTTGTCATTCGCCTTGGTGTACTATTCCATTGCACATTAACTCTATGCATTTATAATTTGGAGGATTTTTCGTGCGTAATTATATATATATATATATATATGTGTGTGTGTGTGTGTGTGTGTGTGTAAATTATGCACTATATATATATATATATATATTCCCACAAAATTGCTGGAGATTATGCACCTTATATTTTGTACAGGTAAAATATTCACTTTTAGTTATGAACATAAGTAAGTAAGGAGAGATGTAGGACAGCAAGATACTTGGTGACATCAGCATGTAGAGCTAATCTAAACTGCAAGTGAGAAGTGAAATGCGGCGAGGTTACTTCGAGAAAGCAATGTATTTGTTGGACTCCGCATGTGACTATGAATTCTCCTCCTGAAACATCTACTCTCAAGTTTTTTCCCCTGCCATATAGTTGACAGATGTGCCACGGGGCGTTCTCGAACACGTGTGATTTTATTTTAACATGATGGAACCCTGCGACTTTTCAGCACTGCAGCAAAAAACCAATACCTGCTAAAGTGGATAGAAGGAATTCTTCCACGAAACTGGCCACTGTAGTCACCAGACTTTTAACCCATGTATTCTTTCTTGTGAGGTAAAAGTGTGGTATACAAGGATTTGCTGTACTGGAGAAACTTTTTGTTTCTAAGGCAGCATGAAATGTCACCAGATCTACCATCCTCTCTATGAAAAGTACGTGTCTACCTAAGGCCATTATCATATTATTAATACTAAAGGTTGATGCCTAATTTATGTAGTATCATTTAATGTTACATTAACACTACATGAAACTACATAAATTAGGCATCAACATTTAGACTGTTAGATCGGGCGAATGGCACGACCATACAAATGTATGTGATATTTTAACACCTTAGAACTTCAAGTATGTTCTGGCCACCCGAGCGATGGTTTTTTCATTACCTCAGCCAATTCGAGTCTTACAGCTGTGTGCCCACTTTGCTGTATACCATGTCCTACCATAGTTTGTGCACATTTCAGTGTTGTGTAACCGACTAACATGATTGAGTACCTTATTTCATGTACCCACTCCTCACAGAGATTAAGGCCTACGACCTTAATTCGGCACCACTTGCACGCATCCTTACGCTGTGCTTCAGTGTTGTTAGTTATTAATGGAGTTTGAAATAACTATGCATTGTTTAATTCAGTAGCTGATTGTAGCTGCACTCGTCTAACATCACTACATTCTGTCTATGTGTTGACATCGAACTGAACAGACCACAAGACTCAAAGAAGAGACTGGGGAGTACCGAACTAGTCAAATGACACTCTGAAACAATTTACAATACTCAACACTTCCTCTTAAATTGTTTCACAAAACAAAACAAAAAAAAAAAAACACACATAGACAAAAATTGTAGCAGACCTACTATTTCAAATTACTGTCAAAGGCACATTACAGCTATAGGTTACAGCATGAACAACCTAGATCCAAGATAACTGTACAAAATAAAAATTGATTATGAAACAAAAACACTTTATCGGAGACCTAACATTTGAACACAATAGTTGTGCTTCTCTTTGGTGAGAGGATTTTCAGTATGTCCGATCCATCTCATCTGTTGATAGGTATTTAACCTCTATAGTTCCCTATTGGACATGCTTCTTAACAAAATGATATCGAATGTCTATGTGTTTAGATCTCTGACTGGTTACACAATTTGTTGCCAAATGTATGGCTCCTCTGTTGTCACAACACACAATTGATGACCAGGGTTCAATGTCCTGTTGTAGCTCTCTGCACAAGGCTCTAAACCATAAGGTTTCTTGGATGGCAGAACTAAGTGCCATATATTCAGCCTCGACTGTGCTTAATGCAACTGTCCTTTGCTTTTTGCTGGACCATGAAATCAGACTACTCATGAATTTGGCGCTGCTGCCAGTAACTGAATGCCTATTATTATTCTCACCTCCCCAGTCTGCATCACTGTAGCTAAGTAAATCAGGGTTACTGTTGTAGTCAAACACTAATTTCAGATTCCTGGTCCACCTCAAATACCTGAATATCCTCTTCATAGTTAACCAATGACATTTCTGTGGGTTATTGTTAAACTGGGCCAAACAGTTAACCGCGCATGATATGTCTGGTCGGGAAACTCGGTAGAGGTAAAGAAGGCTCCCGACAGCCTGCTGGTATGGCACTGTCCCACTACACAATGCAACACTTTCACCCTTCGCCATGTTCTTCGAAGGGTCACGAAGATTGATGCCAGCTTCCATCGGAGTCGAAACAGAATTACAATCTGACATGCCGAACTTCTGGAGCATTCTGTCGATGTAGCTGGTCTGGTCTATGGAGAGCTTACCCTTAACCCGATCCCTGGTGATTTTCATACTTAAGCAATTTTCCACCTTGCCTAGATCCTTCATGTGAAATTCAGGTTCCAGCCTCTTCTGGACTTCCTTCTGGATCTGTGGTTCATTTGCAAAAATGATAAGGTCATCCACATAAATGGCACACACAATCAGTCCACTGCCGGCATGTTTAAAGTAGATACAATGATCTGCTTTGGATTGTTGTAGTCCCATTCCAGTGAGAACCTGGTGTATATGTCGATTCTAACACCTCCTACTTTGCTTCAGCCCGTATGTGGCCTTTCTTAGCCGCCAAACTTTGCTAGGCGGTTTTACCTCTTGTTCTTCTGGAGGCTGTACATGTATCACCTCATCCAGGCGGCCATGTAGGTACGCAGTCTTCACATCCGTATGCATTATTTCCAGGTTCTCTTTGACAGCTAATGCATAGAGGTACCTTAGTGAAGAGTACTTGACTACAAGGGGAAAAGTATCTTCGTAGTCGATCCCTGGTCCTTGTGAACAACCCTTAACTACTAGTCTGGCCTTGTATCTAGGTTCCTTAGACTCAGGATTTTTTTATTACAAACACCCATTTTGATTTGAGTGCCTTTGTACCTTCTGGCAAGTCCGCCCATTCATGTGTTTCGTTACTAACGAATGATGACAACTCTTCATCAATAGCTTCCCTCCATTTTGTGGCTTGTGGACTTGTCAATGCTTCCTATGGTGTGACTGGCTCGTTGTTTTCCAGAATTAAAAATGACACGAAATCTAGGTCGGCTTTGGGTTTCGGAACACGATTGGATCTTCTCACTTGTTCAACTGTATATGTTTCTTCCATCTCATCTTCTGCTGCGAAACCACGAAAAGGTTCTTCGTCGTCCACATTGAGGGTTGAGGCAATGTCTTCCTGACCTTTTTCAGAATCTTCTGGAATGATTTTGTCAACGGTATCAACAGTTTGCAGCATGGACGGGTCTTCATTAATTTCTTGTGGACTCTCAATTACCCGTTTTTCTTCAAGGAAGCCCACATCCCGGCTAATCGTTACCTGCTTGGTGGTAGGGTTTATGAGGCAGTAACCCTTTGTGTTGTCACAATAGCTTACGAATATCAGTTTTTTGGATCGTGGGTCCCACGTCTTCCTTTTATCTTTTGGTGCCTGTGCCATGGCTTCGCACCCGAAAATTCTCAAATAACTATGGTTGGGTCTGGTTGTGTACCAGGCTTCGTAAGGGGTCTTGCCCTCAATTTAGATGTTTCCAAACAGAAATATTGAGTATAAGGCAGATATTTAGTAAGTGGCATTATCTTGTATAAATAATAATTACACATACCGAAAAATGTTGGGGGAAGGTTCAAAACACATCCTTTGTTCCCACAAACCAGTTGGTGGGGGTGGGGGCCTGCTGCCCCGACGTCTCCGGCGCCACTGGACTTGCTAAATATGCTAACGTCGTATTCTACTGGCTGCTCGAACATTTAAACGATTTAATTTATAGTCACTTTGAGATTTCCTACGTTGATTATCCAGGTTACCAAAATTGCAGATTCAAGTATCCCATACCGTAAATGTGGAAAAAGATTCTCTTTTAACCTTGAGAGTATATTTACTCACGTCATACAGAATTTTAGTATGCTACTTTCAAAACAGACTTCATATGTTTTCCAATGTCGACATAAATTATAAAACATCTTCCAAAACAGTTTTATAAACTATTTCTGTAAACTTTTGGAGTGCCTGTAAAATAAAACGTAGAACATAGCGAAGTGAATGTACACAAACGTGATCCAACGTGAAAAATTGGCTAAGCTCCCATAGCAATACGGGGGTTTTCCCAATGTTAAGTATGTATCATTGCAAAATCTAAAAAATCGAACTCTATCGGCAACGACATCGTTACAAAGTAATACACCTAAATACATATATATTTTTTTTAATTACAGTATGCCAGTGTCTGTGAAGAATGTAGGAGTAAATCAGACATTCTGTTGTCTGTCTCCCATCATTATATGGTTGCTCAATATCCACTTTATTTGTCTATCGTCCTTTTGCGATTATAAAACTAACCAGTTGGAGCTGGAGTAGAGCAAGATGGGTCTGCTCAGTCACGCGACAGGTTATTGGCGATCACCAGGTCATTTGTAAAAGCCTCCTTACGATTCAGGGTTTCAAGACAGCAGGAAATTCAAATTAAGCCTTAAATATTTTATACGCTTTATAAATAGTTTATAAAATGCGACAGCATTGATATTTGTAAACTTGTATGTATAGTAGTTCGGTTTTTTTCCTTCGACATTTTGAACATTATGCAAAGAGTTTCACTTCGTTGTCGTTTATAGATTTGTCTAGTGTTAGCAGTACAACCACGAGTTCATCGCGAAAACTTTGCTCGTGTTACTGTTAGCAGACCTCAAGCCGAGTTCTTTTTCCTGTCCATATATACATACATACATACATACATACATACATACACACATACAGGAGGTTCGAAAAAAAAGTGTGCCTTATTGCAGGAGCAGGTCGTACTCACCAAAAGAAAGAAACAATGTCTAATAATACTAGTCCCTAAGTTACACCCTTTAAGAGGTATGTACACTTTGTGAAAATTACAATAGGAGGGTCCATTGTGGTTTCCCTCCCTTCATTTACAATAACATATCTAGCATAAATAAACTGTTCTTTTCGTTAAATGTCTCGTGTCCGTCAGCTACTACATTATTCTTGAAACTACAGCTGCCTGTACCAATTCTCCACACAACACAAGAATGGTTACATTTTGTATAAGCAAAGGTGTGATCTAAAATCTAGTTCCTCCTGATTCTTTAAATGTATCCCCAAAAGAAAATGCAACATAGTGGAAGAACATGCAACATAATGCAAGAAAGTGCAACATAGTGCAAGAAAGTGCAACATAGTGCAAGAAAGTGCAACATAGTGCAAGAAAGTGCAACATAATGCAAGGAAGTTCAACATATTGTAATAAAGTGCAACATAGTGCAAGGAAGTACAACTTAGTGCAAGAAAGTGCAACTTAGTGCAACAAAGTGCAATAAGTGCAATAAAGTGCAATAATGCAATAAAGTTTAGGATAGGTCAGGTTAAGTCGGTTATGTTAGGTTAGTTCGGGTTAAGTTAGTTGGGTTAGATTAGGTCGGGTTAGGTTAGGTCGGGGTAGATTAGGTCGGGTTAGATAATGTCGGGTTAGGTTAGGTCGAGTTAGGTTATGTTGGGTTAGGTTATGTCGGGCTAGGTTATGTCGGGTTAGGTTATGTCGGGTTAGGTTAGGATAGGTCTGGTTAGGTTGTGTTAGGTCGGGTTAGGTTATGATAGGTCGAGTTTGGTTGGGTTGGGTTAGGTTAGCTCGGGTAAGGTTACGTCGGGTAAGGTTACGTCGGGTTAGGTTCGGTCGGGTTAGGTTAGGTCGGGTTAGGTTAGGTTTGGTTAGGTTAAGTTAGGTCGGGTTAGGTTAGGTCGGGTAAGTTTAGGTCGGGTTAGGTTATGTTAGGTCGGGTTATGTAATGTTAGGTCGGGTTAGGTTAGGTCGGGTAAGGGTAGATTAGGTCGGGTTATGTTGGGTTAGGTTAGGTTGGGTTAGGTTAGGTCGGGTTAGATTTGGTTGGGATAGGTTATGTCGGGTTAGGTTCGGTCGGGTTGGATTCGGTCAGGTTAGGTAAGGTCGGGTTAGGTTAGGTTTGGTTATGTTAGGTTAGGTCCTGTTAGGCTCTCTTGTGTTAATTAAGAATATTTAAGTTTTATTTGTCAATTTAATGCATGCTGAAGGAACTCAGTGCAAGAGCAAATTAGTGAAAACAGTGCATATTAATGCAATAAAGTGCATCATAGTGCAAGGAAGTGCAATATAATACAAAAAATTGCAATATAGTGCCAGAAAATGCAATGTAGTGCAAGAAAGTGCACCATATTGCATGAGAATGCAACATAGTTAAAGAAAGTGCTACATAGTGCAAAACAGCGCAACTTAATGCCATAAAGTGCAACTTAGTGCAAGAAAGTATAACTTAGTTCAAGAAAGTAAACCTTAGTGCTAGAAAATGCAACTTAGTGTAAGAAAATGTAACTTAGAGCAAGAAAGTGCAAATTAGTGCAAAAAGTGCAACCTAGTGTTAGAAAGTGCAACTTAGTGCAAGAAAGTGCAACTTAGTGCAAGAAAGTGCATCTTATTGCAAGGAAGAGCAACTTAGTGCAAGAAAGTGCAACTTAGTGCTAGAAAGTGCAAATTACAGCAACAAAGTGCACTTAGTACAGTAAAGTTTAGAATATGTCGGGTTAGGTTAGGCCGGGTTAGTTTAGGACAGGTTAGGTTAGAATAGGTCGGGTTAGGTTAGGTCGGGTTAGGTTACGTCGGGTTAATTTTGGTCGTTTTAGGTTAGGTCGGGTTAGGTTAGGTCGGGTTAAGTTAGGTCGTGTTAGGTTAGATCGGGTTAGGTAAGGTAAGGTCGGGTTAGCTAAGGTTAGGTCAAGTTACGTTAGGTCGGGTTATATTAGGTCGGGTTAGGTCGGGATAGGTCGGGTTAGGTTAGGATAGGTTACATTAGATATGGTCAGCTTATGTTAGTTCGGTTTAGGTTACGTCTGGTTAGGGTAGGTTTGGTTAGGTTAGGTCGAGGTAGGTTAGGTCGGGTTTGGTTAGTTCGGGTTAGGTTTGGTTAGGTTGGGTTAGGTAAGGTTACTTCGGGTTATTTTAGGTCGAGTTATGTTAGGTTGGGGTAGTATAGGTCGGGTTAATTTAGTTTAGGTCGGGTTAGGTTAGTTCTGGTTAGGTTAGGTATGGTTAGGTTAGGTCGGGTTAGGTAAGGTCGGGTTTGGTTAGGTCGAGTTAGATTTGGTTAGGTCAAGTTAGGTAAGGTTTGGTTAGGTAAGGTTAGGTCGGGTTATGCTACGACGGATTAGGTTAGGTCGGGTTAGTTTTGGTTAGGTCAGGTTAGGTAAGGTTAAGACGGGTTATGTTAGGACGGATTAGGTTAGGTCGGGTAAGGTTAGCATAAGTTAATTATGGACACTTAGATTTTATTAGTGAATTTAATGCATGCTAAAGAAACTCACAGTAAAACTGTGCAACTCAATAAAATAAAGTACAACTTAGTGCAAGAAAATGGGAAGAAGTGCAAGAAAATGCAAAATAGTACAATAAAAAAGCAACATAGTTGAAGAAAATGCAAACAAGTCGAAGAAAATGCAAACAAGTCGAAGAAAATGCAACATAGTGAAAAAAAGTGCAACTAAGTGCAAGAAAGTGCAACTTAAAGCAAGAAAGTGCATATAGTGCAATACAGTGCAACTTAGAGTAAAAAGTGTAACTTAGTTCAATAAAGTGCAACTTAGTGCAGCAAAGTGCAATAAGTTCAATAAAGTGCAATAAGTGCAATAAAGTTTAGGTTAGGTCGGGTAAGGTTAGGCGAGGTTAGGTTAGGCAGGGTTAGTTTGGGTCGGGTTAGGTTAGGTCGGGCTAGGTTAGAATAGGTCGGGTAGGGTTAAGTCGGTTTAGGTTAGGTCGGGTAGGTTAGTTGGGGTTAAGTTAGGTTGGGTTACGTTAGATCGGGTTAGGTTAGGTCGGGTTGGGTTCGGTCGGGTTTGGTAAGGTTGAGTTAGGTTATGTTAGGTGAAGTTAGGTTAGGTCCGGTTAGGTTAGCTCTGTTTAGGTTACGCCCAGTTAGGTAATGTCGGGTTAGGTTCTGTTACATTGGGTTAAATTAGGTTAGTTTGTGTTAAGTTAGGTCGTGTTTTTGTTACGTTGGGTTAGGTTAAGTAAGGTTGGGGTAAGTTAGGTTAGGTAAGGTTGGGGTAAGTTAGGTTAGGTAAGGTTGGGGTAAGTAAGGTTAGGTTAGGTTATGTAGGGTTATGTTAGGTTGGATCTGGTTAGGTTAGGTCGGGTTAGGTTAGGTCGTGTTAGGTTAGGTAGGGTTAGGTTAGGTAGGGTTAGGTTAGGTAGGGTTAGGTTAGGTAGGGTTAGGTTATATCGGGTTGATAAGCACGGGTTAGGTTAGTTCTGGTTAGGTTAGTTTTTGTTAGGTTAGGTCGGGTTAGGTAAGGTCGGGTTTGGTTAGGTCGGGTTAGGTTTGGTTAGGTCGGGTTAGGTTAGGTTACATCAGGTTAGTTTAGGTCGGGTTAGATTGGGTTGGGCTAGGTCAGGTCAGGATAGGTTAGGTTAGGTGGGTTAGGCTAGTTTATGTTATTAAGGATGTTTTTGTTTTATTATTAATCAATGTTATGCATGCTAAAGGAACTCAGTGCACATGCAACTTAGTGCAACACAGTGCTACTTAATGCCATAAAGTGTTTCATTGTGCAAGAAAGTGCATCTTAGGGTAAGTAAGTGCAACTTAGTGCAAGAAAGTGACACTTAGTGCAACAAAGAACAACTTAGTGCATGAAATTGCAACTTAGTGCTATAAAGTGCAATTTAGTGCAAGAAAGTGCAACTTAGTGTTAGTAAGTGCAACTTATTGCAAGTAAGTGCAGCTTAGTGCAAGAAAGTGCCGCTTAGTGTAACAAAGAGCAACCTAGTGCAACAAAGTGCAAGTTAGTGGACATAAGTACAATTTAAAGCTACAAAGAGCAAAAAGTGCAACTAAGTCCAATAAGTGTAACAATGTTTTGGTTAGGTCAGGTTATTTTAATTCGGGTAAGATAAAGTTAGTCGGAATAGGTTAGTATGGTTGGGTTATGTCGGGTTAGGTTAGGTCGGGTTAGGTTAGGTCGGGTTAGGTTAGGTCGGGTTAGGTTTTGGTCGTGTTAGGTTAGGTCGGGTTAGGTTAAGTTGAGTTAGGTTAATTCGGTTTAGGTTAGGTCGGGTTAGGTTAGTTGGGTTACGTTACATCGGGTTAGATTATATTAGGTCGGGTTAGGTTGGGTCGGATTAGGTTATGTCGGGTTAAGTTAGGTCAGGTCGTGTTAGGTTAGGTTGCATTAGGTTAGGTCGGGTTATGTTAGGTCCGGGGTAGGTTAGGGCGGGTTAGGTTAGGGCGGGTTAAGTTTAGTTTGGTTAGGTTAGGTTGGGTTAGGTTAGGTCGTGTTTGGTTATGTCGGTATAGGTTAGTTCGGGTTAGGTTAGGTCGGGTTATGCTAGCTAATGTTAATTAGGGATATTTAAGTTTTGTTAGTTAATTTAAAGTAATGCTAAAAGAACTCAATGCTAGTGCAACTTAGTTCAATACAGTGTAACTTAATGCAATAAAGTGCAACATAAATCAATAATGGCAACATAGTGGAAGAATGGACTATATAGTGCAAGGAAATGCAGCATAGAGCAAGAAAGTGCAACATAGTGCAAGAAAGTGCGACTTAGTGCTAGAAAGTACAACTTAGTGCATGAAAGTGCAATAAGTACAATAAAGTTCAATAAGTGCAATAAAGTTTACGTAAGGGCGGGTTAGGTTAGGCCAGGTTAGGTTAGGCCGGGTTAGTTTATGTTGGGTTAGGTTATTTCGGGTTAGGTTAATTCGGGTTAGGTTAGAATAGGATGGGTAAGGTTAAGTAGGGATAGGTGAGGTCGGTTTAGGCTGCTTATGTTAATTATGGATATTTAAGTTTTATTAGTAAGTTTAATGCATGCTATTTGAACTCAGTGCAAGTGCACTTAGTGCAAATTAGTGTAATGTAATGCAATAAAGAGCAACACAATGCAATAAAGTGCTACATTATGCAATAAAGTAAATCAAAATGCAATAAATTACTACATAGTGCAAGTAAGTGCCTTATAGAGCAAGGAAATGCAACATAGTGCAAGAAAGTGCAAAATAGTGCAAGAAAGTGCAATTTAGTGCAATAAAGTGCAACTTAGTGCAAGAAAGTGCAATTTTTGCCAATAAAGTGCAAATTAGTGCAAGAAAGTGCAACTTAGTGCAAGAAAGTGCAACTTAGTGCAAGAAAGTGCAACTTAGTGTAACAAAGTGCAACTTAGTGCAACAAAGTGCAACTTAGTGCACATCTGTGCAATTTAAAGCAACATAGTGCAATAAGTGCAAATAAGTGCAATAATGTTTAGGTTAGGTCGGGTTATTTTAATTCGGGTTAGGTTAGGTTAGTTCGGATTAGGTTAGTAGGGTTAGGTTAGGTCGGGTTAGGTTAGCTAGGGTTTGGTTATGTCGGGTTAGATTATATTAGGTCGGGTTAGGTTGGGTCGGATTAGGTTAGTTCGGGTTAGGTTAGGTCATGTTAGGTTAGGTCGTGTTAGGTTAGTTTAGGTCGGGTTAGGTTAGGTCAGTTTAGGTTATGTCGGGTTAGGTTATGTCGGGTTAGGTTATGTCGGGTTAGGTTAGGTCGGGTTATGTTAAATTACGCTGGGATAGGTTAGTTCGTGTTAGGGTAGGGCTGGTTAGGTTAAGTAGGTTTAGGTTAGGTCGGATTAGTTTAGGTCGGATTAGGTTAGGTCGGATTAGTTTAGGTCGGGTTAGGTTAGTTAGTGTTAGGTTATTTCGGGTTAGGTTAGGTGAAGATAGGTAAGGTCGGGTTAGGTTAGGCGGGTTAGTTTAGATTGTCTTAAGTTAAGTCTGGTTAGGTTAGATAGGGTAAGGTTAGGTTGGATTAGGTTAGTTCGGGTTAGGTTAGGTCTGTTTAGGCTAGCTTATGTTAATTAGGGATATTTAAGTTTTGTTAGTCAGTTTAATGCATGCTAAGGGAACTCAGTGCAAGTGCACTTAGTGCAAATCATTGTAACATAATGCAATAAAGTGCAACATAATGCAATGAAGTTTAACATAATGCAGTTAAGGAAAACATAATGCAATTAGGTGCAACATAGTGCAAGTAAGTGCATTATAGAGCAAGAAAATGCAACATGGTGCAAGAAAGTTCAACATAGTGTTAGAAAGTGTATTTTAGTGCAAGAAAGTGCAACTGTGCAACTTAGTGCAACAAAATTCAATAAGTGCAACAATATGCAATAATTGCAATTATGTTTAGATTAGTTCGGGTTATTTTAAGTCGGGTTTTATTAGGTTAGTTCGGGTTAGGTTAGTAGGGTTAGGTTAGGTCGGGTTAGGTTAGGTCGGGTTAGGTTAGGTCGGGTTAGGTTAGGTTGAGTTAGGTTAGGTTATGTTGAGTTAGGTTAGGTCGGGTTAGGTTAGGTTTGTTCAGGTTAGGTTAGGTAGAGTTAGGTTTTGTCGGGATAGTGTAGATTAGGTCGGGTTAGGTTGTGTCGGGTTAGGTTAGGTCGGGTTAGGTTAGGTCGGTTTAGGTTATGTTGTGTTAGGTTAGGTTACGTTAGGTCGGGTTAGGTTAGGTTGGTTTAGTGTAGTTCTGGTTAGGTTAGGTCGGGTTAGATTAGCTCGGGTTAGGTTAGGTCGTATTAGGTTAGGTCGTATTAGGTTAGGTCGGGTTAGGTTAGTTCGAGTTAGGTTAGGTTAGGTCGGGTTAGGTTAGGTTGGGTTCGGTTCGGTTCGGTTATGTAGGGTTAGGTTAGGTCGTGATACATTAGGTCGAGTTATGTTAGGTCGGGTTTGTTAGGTCTTGTTAGGTTAGGTTGGGTTAGGTTAGGTCGGGTTAGGTTAGGTCGGGTTAGGTTAGTTTATATCGGGTTAGGTTAATTTAGGTCGGGTTATGTTAGTTCGGAATAGGTTAGGTCGGGTTAAGATAGGTTAGGATGGGTTAAGTGAAGTTAGGTCGGGTTATTTTAGGTCGGGTAATCTTAGGTCGGGTAATCTTAGGTCGGGTTATGTAAGGACGGGTTATGTTAGGTCGGTTTATGTTAGGTCGGTTTATGTTAGGTCGGTTTAGGGTAAGTAAGGGTTACGTTTAATATGGGTTAGGGTAAGTAATATAGGGTTAGGTTAGTTCGAGATAAGTTAGGTTAGCTTGGGTCAGGTCTGGTTAGGCAAGCTTATGTTAATTAGAGACATTTAATTTTTATTAGTCAATTTAATGCATTCTGAAGGAACTGATAGTAATAAAGTGCTATAAAGTTCAACTTAATGCAAGAGAGATCAACTTGATGCAAAAAAGTGCAACCTTTATTATTGCAAATTATGCTATGTTTAGGTTGAGATAGGTTATGTTGGGTTAGGTTAGGTTGGTTGAGGTCGGGTTAGGCTACCCTACGTTAATTAGGGAAATTTAAGTTTTTTAGTCAATTTAATGAATACTTAAGGAACTTAGTGCAATAAAGTGCAACTTAATGCAAGAAAGTGCAACATAGTGAAACTTAGTGCAATAAAGTGCAATAAGTGCAACAAAGTGCAATAAGTGCAATAATGTTTTAGTTAGGTCGCGTTAGGTTATTTCGAGTTATTTTAGGTCGGGTTAGGTTAGGTCGGATTAGGTTAGGTTATTTCGGGTTAGATTAGTAGGGTTACGTTTGGTCGGGTTAGGTTAGGTCGGGTTAGATTATGTCGTGTTAGGTTACGTTGAGTTAGGTTAGGTCAGGTTATTTTAGGTAGGGTTAGGTTAGGTTAGGTCGGGTTAGGTTATGTCTGGTTAGGTTACGTCGGGTTAGGTTACGTCGGGTTAGGTTACGTCGGGTTAGGTTACGTTGGGTTAGGTTAGTTTATGTCGGGTTATGTTAATTTAGGTTGGGTTATGTTAGATCGGATTAGGTAAGGTTGGGTTAAGTTAGGTTAGGATGGGTTAGGTGAGGTTAGGTCGGGTTATCGTCGGTCGGGTTATGTAAGGACGGGTTATGTTAGGTCGGATTTTGTTAGGTCGGATTCGGGTAAGTAAGAGTTAGGTTTAGTATGGGTTAGGTTAAGTAAAATTGGGTTAGGTTAGGTCGAGATAAGTTAGGTTAGGGTGGGTTAGGTCAAGATAAGTTAGGTTAGGTTGGGTTAGGTCGGGATAGTCTCGCTTGCTTTAATTAGGAACATTTAATTTTTATTAGACAATTTAATGCGTGATGAAAGAATTTAATGCAATAAATTGCTATAATGTGCAACTTTAAGCAAGAAAGTGCAACTTAATGCAAGAAAGAGCAACTTGATGCAGGAAAGTGCATGAAAATGGAAGAAAGTACAAGAAAATGCAAGAAGGTGCATGTAAACAAGAAAGTGCTGAAAAAGCATGAAAGTTCAACTTAGTCCTATGAAAGTGTAACTTAGTGCGAGAAAGTGCAACTTAGAGCAAGAAAGTGCAACTTAGTGCAATAAAGTGCACCTTTGTGCAGGAAAGTGCAACTTTGTGAAACAAAGTGCAATAAGTGCAATAAAGAGCAATAAGTGCAATACAGTTCAGGTTAGGTCGGGTTACGTTAGGCAAGGTTAGGTTAGGCCGGGTTTAGTTTAGTTCGGGTTAGGTTAGTTCCGGTCAGGTTAGAAAAGGTCGTGTTAGGTTAAGTCGGGTTATGTCACGTCGTGATTGGTTAGGTCACTTAGGATACATCGGGTTAGGTTATGTTAGGTCGGGTTAGGTCAGGTTAGGTTAGGTCAGGTTAGGTTAGGTCGGGTTAGGTTAGGTCGGGTTTGTTTTGGTCGGGTTAGGTCGGGTTAGGATAGGTTAGGCCGGGTTTGGTCAGGTTAAGTTAGGTCAGGTAGAGTTAGGTTAGGTCGGGTTAGATTAGGTCAGGTAGGGTTAGGTTAGGTTCGTTAAGGTTAGGTGGGTTAGGTTAGGTTATATCGAGTTAGGTTAGGTCGGGTTAGGTTAGAGTAGGTCGGGTTAAGTTGGGATAGGTCGAGTTAGGTTAAGTCGGGTAGTTTAGTTTGGGTTAGGTTAGGTCGGTTTAGGCTAGCTTATGTTGATTAGGGATATTTAAGTTTTATTAGACAATTTATGCATGCTAAGAGAACTTAGTGCTAGTGCAACTTAGTGCAAAACAGTGTAACTTAATGCAATAAAGTGCAACATAATGCAATAAGGTGCAACATAGTGCAAGTAAGTGCATTAATGTGCAAGAAAATGCAACATAGTGCAAGAAAGTGCAACATCGTGCAAGAAAGTGCAACTTAGTGCAAAAAGAGCAACTTAGTGGAAGAAAGGGCAACTTAGTGTAACAAAGAGCAACCTAGTGCAACAAAGAGCATGTTAGTGGACATAAGTTCAATTTAAAGTGACAAAGGGCAAAGAGTGCAACTAAGTCCAATAAGTGTAACAATGTTTAGGTTAGGTCAGGTTATTTTAATTCGGGTTAGGTTAGGTTAGTTCGGATTAGGTAAATGGTTAGGTTATGTCGGGTTAGGTTAGGTCGGGTTAGGTTAGGTCGAGTTAGTTTAGCTCGGGTTAGGTTAAGTTGAGTTAGGTTAATTCGGCTTAGGTTAGGTCGGGTTAGGTTAGCTACGGTAAGGTTACGTCGGGTTAGATAATATTAGGTCGGCTTAGGTTGGGTCGGATTAGGTTATGTCGGGTTAGGTTAGGTCGTATTAGGTTAGGTTGCATTAGGTTAGGTCGGGTTATGATAGGTCGGGGTAGGTTAGGGCACGTTAGGTTAGGGCGGGTTACGTTTAGTTTGGTTAGGTTAGGTTGGGTTAGGTTAGGTCGTGTTTGGTTATGTCGGTATAGGTTAGTTCGGGTTAGGTTAGGTCGGGTTATGCTAGCTAATGTTAATTAGGGATATTTAAGTTTTGTTAGTTAATTTAATGTAATGCTAAAAGAACTCAATGCTAGTGCAACTTAGATCAATACAGTGTAACTTAATGAAATAAAGTGCAACATAAATCAATAAAGGCATCATAGTGCAAGAATGGACTCTATAGTGCAAGGAAATGCAGCATAGAGCAAGAAAGTGCAACATAGTGCAAGAAAGTGCGACTTAGTGCTAGAAAGTACAACTTAGTTCAAGAAAGTGCAATGTAATGCAAGCAAGTGTAACTTAGTGCAACAACGTGCAACTTTATGCGCGAAAGTGCAACTTAGTGCAACAAAGTGCAACTTGATGCAAGAAAGTGCATGAAAATGTAATAAAGTACAAGAAAAAGCAAGAAAGTGCAAGAAATCAAGAAAGTGCAAGAAAAAGCATGAAAGTGCAACTAAGTGCAAGAAAGTGCAAATTAATCAAGAAAGTGCAACATAGTGCAATAAAATGCTATATATTGCAAGAATATGAAACATAGTGGATGAAAATACAACTTAGTGCAAGAAAGTGCAATTTAGTGCAGTAAGTACAATAAAGATCAATAAGTGCAATAAAGTTTACGTAAGGGCGGGTTAGGTTAGGCCAGGTTAGGTTAGGCCGGGTTAGTTTATGTTGGGTTAGGTTATTTCGGGTTAGGTTAATTCGGGTTAGGTTAGAATAGGATGAGTAAGGTTAAGTAGGGATAGGTGAGGTCGGTTTAGGCTGCTTATGTTAATTAAGGATATTTAAGTTTTATTAGTAAGTTTAATGCACGCTATTAGAACTCAGTGCAAGTGCACTTAGTGCAAATTAGTGTAATGCAATGCAATAAAATGCAACACAATGCAATAAAGTGCAACATAATGCAATAAAGTAAATCAAAATGCAATAAAGTGCTACATAGTGCAAGTAAGTGCCTTATAGAGCAAGGAAATGCAACATAGTGCAATAAAGTGCAACATAGTGCAATAAAGTGCAACTTAGTGCAATAAAGTGCAACTTAGTGCAAGAAAGTGCAACTTAGTGCAAGAAAGTGCAACTTAGTGCAAGAAAGTGCAACTTAGTGCAAGAAAGTGCAACTTAGTGTAACAAAGTGCAACTTAATGCACACATGTGCAATTTAAAGCAACAAAGTGCAATAAGTGCAACTAAGTGCAATAATGTTTAGGTTAGGTCGGGTTATTTTATTTCGGGTTAGGTTAGGTTAGTTCGGATTAGGTTAGTAAGGTTAGGTTAGGTCGGGTTAGGTTAGGTCGGGTTAGGTTAGCTAGGGTTATTATGTCGAGTTACATTATATTAGGTCAAGTTAGGTTGGGTCGGATTTGGTTAGGTCGGGTTAGGTTAGGTCATGTTAGGTTAGGTCGTGTTAGGTTAGTTTAGGTCGGGTTAGGTTAGGTCGGTTTAGGTTATGTCGAGTTAGGTTAGGTGGGGTTAGGTTAGATCAGTTAAGGTTATGTCGGGTTAGGTTAGGTCGGGTTATGTTTAATTACGCTGGGATCGGTTAGTTTGGGTTAGGGTAGGTCTGGTTAGGTTAGGTCGGTTTAGGTTAGGTCGGATTAGGTTAGGTCGGGTTAGGTTAGTTCGTGTTTGGTTATTTCGGGTTAGGTTAGGTCGGGTTATGTTAGGGCGTGATAGTTTAGGTCGGGTTAGGTTAGGTCGGGTTGGGTAGGTCAGGAGTGGTTAGGTCGGGTTAGGTTAGATTATGTCGGGTTAGGTTCGTTCGTGATAGGTTACATTGGTTTAGATTAGGTCGGATTAGTTTTGGTAAGGTCAGGTTGTGTTAGGTAAGTTTTGTTAGTTAATTTGAATTAATGCTAAAGGAACTCAATGCTAGTGCAACTTAGTTCAATACAGTGTAACTTAATGCAATAAAGTGCAACATAAATCAATATAGGCAACATAGTGCAAGAAAGGGCAATATAGTGCAAGGAAATGCAGCATAGTGCAAGAAAGTGCAACATTGTACAAGAAAGTGCAACTGAGTGCTAGAAAGTACAACTTAGTTCAAGAAAGTGCAATATAACACAAGCAATTGCAACTGTATGCGGGAAAGTGCAGCTTGGTGCAACAAAGTGCAATAAGTGCAACAAAGTGCAATAATGTTAAGTTAGGTCGTGTTAGGTTAGGTCGGGTTATTTTAGGTCAGTTTTTGGTTAGGTCGGGTTAGGTTATGTTGAGTTAGGTTAGGTCGGGTTAGGTTAGGTTGGGTTAGGTTAGCTCGGGTTAGGTTATGTCGGGTTAGGTTATATTAGGTCGTGATAGGTTCGGTTAGGTCGGGTTAGGTTAGTTCGGGTTAGGTTAGGTCGTGTTAGTTCGTGTAAGGTTAGGTTATGTCGGGTTAGAACATGTTAGGTTAGGTTATATCGGGTTTTGTTTGGTCGGGTTAGGTTAGGTTTGGTCGGGTTATGTTAGGTCAGTTTATGTTAAGTCTGGTTATGTTAACACGGGTTATGTGAGGTCAGTTTAGAATCAGTACGGGTTAGGTTTAGTATGGGTTAGATAAAGTAAGATTGGGTTAGTTTAGGTCGATATAAGTGAGGTTAGGTTGGGTTAGGTAGGGTTAGTCTCGCTTGTATTAATTAAGAACACATAATTTTTATTAATCAATTTAATGCATGTTGAGGTAACTTGATGCGATAAAGTGCTATAAAGTGCAACTTAATGCAAGAAAGAAAGTGCAACCCTATGCAAGAAAGTGTAACTTAAAGCAAGAAAGTTCAACTTACTGCAAGAAAGTGCAACTTGATGCAAGAATGTGCAAGAAAAAGCAAGAAAGTGCAAGAAAAAGCAAGAAAGTGCAAGAAATCAAGAAAGAGCAAGAATAAGCATAAAAGTGCGACTTAGTGCAAGAAAGTGCAATTTAGTGCTAGAAAGTGCAATAAATACAATAAAGTTCAATAAGAGCAATAAAGTTAAGGTTAGGTCCGGTTAGGTTAGACCAGGTTAGGTTAGGCTGGGTTAGTTTAGGTCGGGTTAGGTTATTTCTGGTTAGGTTAATTCGGGTTAGGTTAGAATAGGACGGGTAATGTTAAGTCGGGTTAGGTTAGGTCGGGTT
>PNEQ01102963.1:0-63799 GCA_003012365.1 Medauroidea extradentata
TAAAAAATTACCAATATATCTCTTCTGGTTCTCCAGAAACCTATGGCACGAAATGTCGAAAATCGTAACTTTGAGAACCTATAATTCTGAAACTAGAAGTTTTAGAAGTTAATCTTTTTGGCACAAAAGCTAGTCTATAGGATACCTATATGTAGGGATAATAATTAGCTATAAAATTTTTCGGGTCCAACAGCCTTAATCGAAGTGGGTTCAGTGATGAAAAAGGCACACATAAATAAGTCTAGCTAACAATAGGATAAAAATACGCATTTACAGTAATGAAACTAACTCAGAGTCCTTCAGTACAATTTATTTACTCTACCTGGGTCATGGCTTGCATACCCTTTCAAAATAATATGTTATTGCCTTGTAAGTGAATAACTTTTCAGAAACTACAGGTCTATCCAATTAATATTTTTAAGTACATATTTACACTTTTTTGCGACCACTGAACATACAGCATCATCTCTCCGCACCATACATATTGCAAAGCAATTCTACAATTGATTACAGCAGCTTAGCTTAACATTTTATTCCAAGATCCACTGCTGTTATGAGTATACAACAGGCTTAGGCCTACTTGAATTTTTAAAAGTCAATGGGCATCTTCAGTGTTCATTCATAAAGTGTGTTGGAGTTCATTGTGATTGCTGATTAGCCAGCAGTGTTGAACCTCTGCTGCAGCACTGTATGTGCCCCTCAACGTGCTCAGTGTTGGGCAGAGCAGAATACTGAAGGAAGTTAACACCGAAGTAACGAAAAAGGCATACAACACCATGGTTATACCAATATTAGAATATGCAGCAGCTGTCTGAGACCCCTATGTCGAGGTGGTGATACAGGAGCCGGAAGCGGTACAAAGGTGGGCAGTACGGTAAGTGAAAGACAGGTGGAGAAGTGTGGGGCAGTATGAAAAGGATGAAAGATAGGCCTACTTTAGGCCTTCATTAATGTTGGAGATGGGTTGGCATTTCTTAAAGGAAAGGAGAAAGGTGGAGAGACTGGTCAGAATGTATAGGGTGGTGAATTGAGGGGGATGGGATGAGTTAAATACACAATTATTTAAAGGTTTGTACAGAACTAGGTAAAAAAACAGTGGTTAGATTCAGAGGACTTGGCAAAGGACAGAGCAGGGAAGGCAGTCCGAATTAGCGAGGGAGTGGAATGTGTTGCAGGAAGATTTGGTGACAGCAAGGTGCATGCAGCAGTTCAGGAAGCACTTGTTGAGGGAAAACAATTGAGAGGATAAGTAGTTGTCTGCAGGTGTCAGCCCAATTGCAAGGGTATTATTATTATTACAAATAGTTTACACAGTCATGTTAATGTTACCTATTTTACAGAGGGTGTAAATTTTAGTTGGAATGAACTTTTCCATTTATCTTACTGCAAGCAGGGATGAATTTGTGACATCTGTATATTGAAATATGGTGGTCAGCTCAAGTTAGTTATGTAAGTAATTAGTTGGATTGTAAGATTTTAATTCCTTAAACAAAAAAAAAAGTTGAATTTTAGCTATATGAATCAATTGCAAAGTGTTTTCTCCGAGTGGCCAAGGCCTAAGCTACTGCAGTGATGTGCAATTTTCTACACTATAACCTAGCTGGTATCCCGCACTCTGATAGTGCACAATCAAACACATTTATTTTATGTAGCAGCAATTAAAAAAAAAACAAGACTAACATACACTAGTATGCAAGCAAGCCTGTCTGATATAGAATACATGTTTCCACACACAATTTGAACAACCAACCCCTCGCTTGAAACACAAACATTTGTTAACCAAACCAAAATTTAGCTGTTTTAAATAACTATCTTGAATAAGCAACACCGGAAAATACGTCAAAATTACATCTTCTCTGCACTCGGTGGGAATATTTTATTTAATTAAAGAATATACAAAATAGATCTCAGGCTTTCGCGGCCGTTGTCTGCATTTTCTTGGCTTATGGGTGTGAGCCGCGTCTTGCGACTTTTCGGCAGTCGTTGCAGCTACCATCATCAGGTAGTTGGAGTCGGAGACCAACTGGCAGATGCCGCCGCCGTTTCCTCATGTGCCATACGAGGCCGTGCTGTCGCGAGACCAAAAGCCGAAGCTTCCACAACTCGCTGGGTGTTTGTAAAATCAAATGCACTCCGACAGTCTAGTTTCAAATCATTTGAACGGCGGCGGGGCGCGTGTAACTGTTTTAGCTAGGCTCTGGACCCGTATTTAAGGCTGGAGGGGGGTTGTTGCCATTAGTAAAATTACGTGTTTGTGCAAATGGCAGGGGAGTTAAGCTCACCTCCAGCTAGGCTGGAGTGATGTAGTGTCGTGATGTCTGTATAGCGAGGTGAGTGTTGTCAGCAAGTGGCTAGCTAAACTCGTGGAGTAGTAGTGTGTGAGTCCCTACAACCATGAGAGCCGCTCCAATCAATCCCCGCCTACTAACTGAGGATCAGGCCTGACACTCCCATGGTTATTTCATCGTGTATTCGTTTGTGACAAGAGGAGAGAAAACACTTAATATCTGTTAATGAGTGCTGAACTGTGAGATGTACATCGTCTCGACCTGAAATAGAGAACTATCAGGTGGATGTGCCGTTAACATGTTCCCTTAATATACACAATGTCCCAATAATACTATTTTAAATTTTGTTTCATTAATTTTTTCTTTAACATATTTTTTGACAGGTCAAATTACATACCTGGAAAGTGAGCAGCTTGAAAAGCTTAGTCAATTAAAAAGAAATAAAAAACTCCCTGTTGGGAAGGTACAAATTAATTATATCACAAATAGTAGGCCTACTTCTAAGATTAAGCAACATATATCTAATTACTATCAAGGACAGTGGTGTGTCGTGTCACTGTAGAGTAACATTTATTTTAATTTTTTTAATGTTTTAATTATTTTTTGTTTTTCTAAATATTTTAAATAAACTACATGTATGTACAGTGCCTCTCTCCTCCCTGCCATGGACTGGTGTGCATGCCCTTGGCCTGGTTCGCAAGCGAGGCTGGGACCGACCTCTTACTCACGTCCCTACACAGCCAACCCCTGACAGAGCTTCTCATGTGTTTGTGTCGTGTCTGCATTGTATGACGTTACGTGTAGACGGTGCGGCGTGTGGTTATATGTGCACTGCGCGGCTGGGTTGAACAGTTTGGTTTAGAAGCCCTCGCGCCTTGACCGGCCGGCCAATCAGCGCCCAGCAGCTGCGCCCCAATGGGCCGGCCAGGCCCTCGCACTACTGGCTTTTGTGACTGGTGTAACAAGAATAATAGTTTAGGTTTTTTGTATTTTCTGTGCTCTGCGGGGTTATAATTTCCTAAAATATTAATATTTGGATTGTCATGATGCATTAAAGTGTTGTAGAAGTTATTATTCTTTGCCCGGATGGATGACTTCCGCGATGTATGTAGTTCTGAGCAACTGGTGTATAGTTTCATTGGACGTGTATCTGTCTTGGTCTTAAATTACTCTAAGATATTTGTTTTGTATTCTTTGAACTTTTAATAAATTACTGTTGGAGGCGTGTCCCCACACTTCACATCCATATAGCAGCGCTGGGAGGATTACTTGTTTATATAGAAGTAATTTTTTCTTTCTCGGGAAGTTGGGTGCTTTAAATAATGGGTATAGTTCTCTTAACTTACCTATCGCTGCCCCTCAGATATTTGTAATGTGTGGGCCCCAGGTTAAAGTTCGGTCTAGTGTTATTCCTAGGTATTTAGCCATTTTTGTGTATGGGGTGTTTTGGTTAAAAAGCTTTAATTGCGTGTTTGGTTGTGTGCATTTTTTAGTGATAATTAATGTTTCAGATTTGGCCGGGTTTATTTTAATTCGCCATTTAGTGTACTACTGTTCTAGGGTTGTTAGTTGTCTTTGCATCGCTATTAAGGCATATCTTAAGTTTGCGTGTTGTTTAATGATTGCTGTCTCGTCGGCATACAGTTGAATATTAGTTTCTGTTTGTGGAATGTCAGCCGAGTATTAATTATACAGAAAAGGGGAAAGAGCTGAGCCTTGTGGTACTCCTGCAGTTAATGTTCTAATTGAGGATTTTGCGCCATCTAAACTCACGTAGAATATGCGGTCGTTTAGGTAATGACCTAGTAAATGTATATATTTTATAGGGAAATTTGTGTTTATTAATTTTTGAATAAGTCCTGGTAGCCACACTTTATCAAAAGCTTTTTCTGCATCTAGGAATGTCATAACTGTATATTTCATATAATTATCGTTAAAACCGTCTGTAGCATCTTCGATTATTTTTATTAGTGGATGTATTATGCTGTGTTCTGCTCTGAAGCCATATTGATTATTTGGTATTAGATTATTAGCTTGTGCGTGATCTTGTAGTCTGTATAATAGTATTTTCTCTAATATTTTACTCATGCTTGGGAGTAGACTGATTGGTCGTCTGTTTGCTGGATTTGCTGCGTTTTTACCAGGTTTAGGTATAGTTATTATTTTAGCGAGTTTCCATTGGTCCGGGAATCGTTTTAGTTTTAGCATAGCATTATATATGTTTAGAAGATATTAGATAACATTGAGTGAAAGTTTTTTGAGTGTTTCGTATTTTATATTATCCGATCCGCCCGATTTGTTGTTGGGTCCCGTTTTGATTACTTTCATGATTTCGGCAAGTGTGATTGGTTCAACTTGTGTCTGTTCTTAAAGTTGTAAGAAATTGTTTATATTGTTTGACACTTGTTCTGTAAAATTTCTGTTCAAAATGTCCGCGTTTGGTGAGAATTGAGTTACTAGAATGTCGGCAATCGCGTTTGCTTTTTCCTCACCAGTGTAGACTATTCCTTGTTGTGTGCCTCCATCGCTGGGGTTGAAAGTTTTTTATTTTTTCATCGAAGTGTTTTAGTTAAGCGCCACATCTCTCTAGGGTTTTGCGTAGCTTCTAAAGTGGCATTGCTCCATTTGTTTATTTTAATGTTGTCTAATTGCTGTTTGACCTGTCTCTTAAGTCGGTTATATTCGATTTTAGCCCGCGGGTCTCTAGTTCTCTGGTATCTGTTTCGTGCTTGTCGCTTTTGTACAATTAAAAAATCGATTCCCGGGAAATTTTGCCTTGTGTATAGACGTTTATTGAGAAATTTGGTGTTCTGTGATAGAGTTTCAATTAGCGTGCCTGTTAGTAATTTAACTTCGAAATTTAGGTCTTCACTGTCATTTATTACTGGTATTTCTGTTAGTTTTTGTGTTAAGTCTGATTAAAAATTTGTCCAGTTTGTTTGAGGGATTTTAGTTTGGAACGGGTTTTTGTTTCTGTGTGTATTTAAAGTAACTTTAATTAAAACCAGAAAGTGATCTGAATCTAATTCATAGAAAGTCTCTGACTCGATTCTCGCGTTTGGGATGTTCGCTAACGCAAAAGAAATGTCTGGCTGTCTGGCGTTTGTTGGGTAATGCGTAGGGGTTTCTGGTGAGAAGATAGTATAGTTATTTCTGTTAGCATGTTCACTTAGAATTCTACCACGTCTGATTGTTGTTCTACAATTCCATTCCGTATTTTTACAATTTAAGTCTCCTGCAATTAAAAAGTGTTGCTCTTCACCGATTACTTTGTTAAGGTCGTGTACTCTTAGTTGCGAGTTTGGTTTCCCGTAAACCGCGGCCATATGGATGTGCGTGTTTCTGTTTTTTAATTTAATTGCTGCGGATTCAAGATTATGTAGATTAGTTATATTAATTGGGTGGTGTTGTATATTTTTCTTAATAAAAATGGCACTCCTCCATGTCCGTTGCGGTCTGTTCAGTAAATAGTGTAGCCGAATATTGTTAATCTGGTTTGTGGTTTCAGAAAGGTTTCAGTGATGAAGGCAATATCAATCCCGTATATATGTAGTACTTGTTCTAGTTCGTACAGTTGATTTTTAACCCCGCAGGCATTCCAATTTAGTATGGATAGTGTTGGTGCGGCGTCTGTTGTTTGCACCATTATTGTGGGAGGGGGAATTCCACGATTACCTGCATGAAAAGTACTTGTTTTTCAAAGGTGCTTGTGGCCCTCCTGATGGGAGCGAAACACCGCCTGAAGTGGTGTATGAGTTGGTGGAATTGTACGTCACGAAATATTTCAACAAATTCGCGGATGTCGCTTAGTGTGTGTGCGTCGAGTCCCGTGGTTGTTTGGGACTGCGAAGGTGTTTCAAGTAAGGGCGGAAGTCCTTTGCTGTGCAGTGCATTCATGCTGTTGACGTTCGGCTTCGTCACTCAAGGCTCAGGTCCCGAAGTCGAGCCCACTGCCGGTTGCTGTGGCTCGCATCTACTGCCCGCGGCCTGATTGCTTGCAGCCTGACTACTGTCAGCTTCTGCCCGCCTCTGCTGCCTCAAGGGTACAGTCCGGAGCTGAACCATGGGCCCTCGTGATGTTTCAATGCGCGGTGCCTTTGGCAGTTCTGGGAACTGCTCAATGGAGTTTGTCGTTGGTGGTGTAGTGTGTTGTAGTGGCGATTGCAGACTGCGGGTCTGTGTTTGTTTTTTGCGGCTCTCGACGATGGCCTGGAATTTCTTGCAGCTTTTGTCCGCAGCGTGATGACCCTCCTCCCCGCAGTTCAGGCACTTCAGGGGCTCGGTGTCACAGTTCATAGTACACTGATCAAACCTGTGAGGGCCTGCACAGTTGATGCAGTGAGGTGTCATGCAGCAGTGTTTTTGTGTGTGTCCCAACTTGCCGCAGGTACGACAGTGCGGGACATCTTCTGGTCGCAGTTTGTAGGGCTATATGTGTACCTCTGTATAGTACAGGGCTTTAACTTTGAGGAAATCTTTCCCTGGTTGTTGTACAATCACTGACCAAGTGCCAGTGGACTCGTATTGTGGTTCCTCAAGGGTGCTGTGTCGTGAGCGGCGAGTAAAGTTGTGGAGGTCGATAATGTTGAAACCCGCGCGGGTGATATCCTCGCGGAGTGTTTCAATATCTACAGCCTTGGGCGGCAGATTCTTGATGAGAAATCGGCTGGTTTCTCAGAAAAACGGAACCGGTTCTTCAACAGCAACTCCTTCTCTGCTGCACCAAGCTCAAATTTACGCCATTTAATGGTGTGTTTTTTCCCGGGCTTCCTAAACTGCTCTTCTCCAAGGCCCTGGAGAGTGGTATCCGAGTACTGGGACTCGGAGGTGTTCGTGCGCTGATAGCACTCGCTGTCAGCCCTGCTGCGGCTCGCGTCGTTTGGACCGTCGTTTCCCCCAGCCAAGGTGACATCACGTGCCTCGCTATCGGGCGGAGGTTCGCGGGCCGAGCCACTGACGTCACCTGCAGTCGCCCTGCCCTCGCCCCCTTCACCCTCCTGTGACCTACTGTGTGGTACAGTGTTGTGGTTGTTTACCATGTCGCCCTGTCCAGGTGTACGCATGTTGGTCGTGACTTTCTCCTCAAAGTTCTTTACATCTGTAATTGAATCGTCAGAGTTTGAGTTTATTGTACCTCGCTGAGGGTATTTTGTCATCTGTCACAGTCCACTGCTTACCTACCGCCCCACACCACTCGTGGTTGACCACTAAGGTAGCCAGAGGGTGCTGGCTAGTTCCGCTGCTTGCTGCTGCTGCTGGCGCTCTTGCTGGCACGTCTGCCTCCGACGACAAGCAAACAACAACTGAACTGGCCGATGCAAGAATTGCAGGTCCTTATATACCCTGGTGTCTGGGTGGCTGCTTCCTGGTTGGCTGGGCCTGTCGGCCAATCACAGACCTGCTTGCTCCTGATTGGCCGAAGTGGTTAGCCAATATTGGCCCAAGTACCCAACCAATCAGAAATTCCACCAGGAGAGAGCCTTGATTGGCTAACCAACTCGGCCAATCAGGAGCAAGCAGGCCTGTAATTGGCCGACAGGCCCAGCCAACCAGGAAGCAGCCACCCAGACACCAGGGTATATAAGGTCCTGCAACTCTTACATCTGCTAGTTGGTTTCCGACACCGACTACCTGATGATGGCAGCTGCAACGACAGCCGAAACGTCGCAAGACAATCTTCAGACGCGGCTTACACCCACAAGCCAAGAAAATGTAAAGAACATACACATCATTTGTATGTATTTTCTGTCTAAACATAAAAGATTTAAGTTACAGTGGATTTTTCTTAAGTCCAACATAAATTCATTTCACAATCGTCATTTTCAAATACGAAACTTTTTAACCTCATTAATCTGCCATGATTTCCAAACATTTGTAAACATAGTTACGGCAAGCCAGTAAGTTAACATCACCCTAGTACCAATCTGTTAAGTTACGGCCGCTCACCTTAATGTTAAGGTAAGCAAAATGCTTATAGAATGGCTCCGGGAAAATTTACAGAAAATGTTAAGGTGACTGGCCATAACTATCAAGGTAAGGTTACCTTAAAAGTTAGTGAATAGACCCCCCTGATGAAACTAAACCAAGTTTGTATAAATAAAGCTATTTTTACAAAACATTAATTTATTCTGTGGGTAAATATCAAGAGTAGCTACTCATCGCGTTCACCCACCTTGCTGCCCGTGTTTGCACCTTCTCCTGTTCCCACGCCTCCAATTACAAGTACAGGCCCAACTCTGCTGCTGCATATCCTAACATTTGTTGTATCACTGTAATCTAGCCTACACTTTTCTTTCACTGCACTATTAATACCCTTCCCAGTATTCCTAGAGCTCTTCTCCCTTTAGACACCACTCTATCTACCTGCCATCTCCATCCTATGTAACTCTGCATTATTATGCCTAGGTACTTGTTTTTGTTTGTATTCTGAGGCTTCCTTTATATCTCCGGCCCCTCCCACCTGTACATGTCTGTACTCGTAACATATACCTTCCCAGTATTTGATTTATGACTCACTGGTCTGTAGCTGCCAACCCTCCACTGTTTCCTTCCAATCCTCCCTCACCCAGTGTGAACTACTTTAGCTTATTTCAACATTAATACAACACTCACGGGCCAAGAAGTTAATAAAGATTATTCAATACTGTAAAATATTATGAATAACAGCTAGGCTACCATAATTTACATGATTTAGGCTAAATCATACATACCTCCTGGCTTTACTCCCAACATTCCCAAAACCTGTCTTCATGAAGTCCTTGCTGTATTCCCATGCAACTTTTTCATGTCTTTAGGTAAACTTACACTTCTAAATCTGCTCAATTGTGAACCCATACTTGTAGCTATAACAAAACATGGACATTCCAGTTTGTGAGATATTACAAATGACTATAAAAAGGCTACAAAAGAAAACTGTAACTAGAAGTACAAAACTGAATGAGGCATACTTTACTGTAACTTAAGTAACTTTTCCCTACTATAACTATTGACCATATAGCTTAACAAGCAAATTTTGATGTCCTGAATCTTGAAACTTTCACGTTGGTATACTTGGAATTGGTACATGTAATTAGCTATACACTATATTTTATATAGGGACTAAATTTATTTGACAGCTTTAGTATCATATTTGTGAATTTAAAGGTTACATTTTGAGGTGTTTGGCCAACTACCAGTAGGCGTACTTTACCAATGCACTCAGCATAAATTTACGTGGGCCTATGAATTTGGAGCTATTCCGAAGCAATTAATATATTAATCAGCATGTTTTATCTATACAAGAAAGTAGCAAACGTGAATAAAAAGCAACAGTTTTATTGTAAATATAAGAAACGATACTTACATTGCTTCTTTTGAACGAGGCAGCATTAGTCAATTTTTACTTCCACCAATGGCTCAAATTCTATTACTAACACCATATTTAGAATCTTCATTCTTTACATCATGCAATAAACATAAATGTTTCAAGTAACGATGAGACAAAACATAAATTTCTACTATCCAAAAACTCACAAAAGCTAATTCCCGCCCATGTAAACAACAATTTTGCACACTGGTCTTCACGGAGCGCTGTTATCAGTTTTCGCCAGAAAAACGCCTCCGTGTCCGGTATTATTCTCTACTGTATTTGCTTTTAGTTCGGACCAATGGTAGGTTCAATGAAGGGCTAAGTCGAAAATATACATAGCGGACCATTAAAATGACGCGAGCGGAGGTTGCAGTAAGGGGATGAATGTTGCAATATCTACAGTAAAATTATATGAGACCTGCCCTGCATGACAGTGGCGTGCGGAGGGCAGACTGCTCGGTAGCGCCAGCTCGTCAGGGAGGACGAGCACGCGGAGAGCTCAGGTCGTGCGGCCGACAGCCACGGCGTTAGCTGATTTAATTCCCTCCTGCTCAGCATAATATGTAGGGGACTCTTTAGGCATTCCCCACGCCTCGATGCACACACAAGACACTCGCCAGTGATATCGGGCACCTGGATGCCCACTTACACAATACCAAAACACTAGCAGATTGGCGGGTTTTCAGGATCCCGTAACCTTAAGGCCGTAAAGTGGTTGCCAATAATAGTAAATATCAAGAGTAACTACTCATGCGAAAATTAACAAAAACCTGCAGAAATGAGGTAATTACGATTAATTACATTGAATAATAACAGTAATTAGTAGTCACGATTAATAATTATGCCCACATTCTACCAATTCGATAGTGGGGAGGGCTATGAAGATCACGGAAATTGTTGGGGTAAAATAGGTAAAATAATTATATTTATTAGTAAAATACACTAATTACGATCAATTTTACATAAATATAACAAGAAAAAAACATGCACGACTACCAAAAAAGCCTACTTTAACAAAACTCGATAGTGGGGAGGGCTACGAAGATCAGGGAAATTGTGGCATAAAAATACGGAAATTAATAATAATAAGCCGAACTGTACAATTTACGAGTATTTTCAGTGAAATATAACCGAAATAAATAGCCACCAGTAATACAATCGCCTGCATTATAAAAAGTCGATAGCGGTAAAGGGATATTGAAATTTGGGAATCCGCGAATGCAAAATATTCATAATAACCATGTAAATACACAATAACTATTTTTACTTGTTATAGCACGAATTGAAAGCGTACAAAACAAATATCGTAGTAAATGCATGCTATTTGCCTATTGCACTAATATACTAGAAAACTTCATTAAAAAATATTTTTAACTAAAATATAGGTGGACAAAATACAGTCCATTTTTAATTCACATTGTACGTATTGTGTACCGATGCAACACATCTTCAATTCCAATTTTACACCCTATTTAAACACATTCTAATGCCAATATAAGTCACGTAAAGCTATAAAGAAAGAAATATTTAATACATACAGTATGCATGTTAGGCAGATATTACAGTAACTAAAACGTCATAATTATCGTTCACTACCACTACGATACCATATGCACATGGCGCACGCTTGTTTTACTAAAATGACAAGAGAATATCTGAAACAAAAGTTTTTACTTACTCAATTCGATGGTGATTACGATTCCTTCGCCACAATTAGTAAATTATAAATGTGTCCCCTTTTGTCGAGGTACATGGGTCGACCAGCTACCACCGCGAAAACACGTGTTATAAGTATGACGAATTTTCTACAACTGAATTTGCTGCCTAAAGAACAAAAGAGCAATGTATTAGCGCTAGTTTCAATTGGTAACGCTAGGAACGCTAGTTCCAAATAAACACACATCATGGAGAAGAGGTAAAACACGGGAGTCGGACTTAAAATTTGGAGGAAACCAGCAAATTTCAAAGTACGTAAACTACAATTTTCTTTATGTATGACTACTTTCCATCACTGTAGAAAAATTTTTTATTACGAAACTTTACCTGTAAAACCAATAGCTTAGTCCCTACGCTATAAGTAGCTACTCTTGATATTTACCCCAATAATTAACACACGTACTCACTGAAGTAGTTATTAGTGAAGAATCACTGTACATCCATACACATATCACTATGGCGGTAGTTGAAGCGGATCCGAACCTATGCCCTTCCAGTGAACGAAACTACACAGTAAAAGCAGCCACGTTGGCTGGACGAAAATTAAAAAAAAGTGAAGCCCCTGGGCATCACAGGTTTCAGGGGTAGAGGAGGTAACTACGGGAACGTAATAAAACAAAGTGAAAAGGTTCCAGATACGAAAATTAACTATTGATACACTGTAACAGGTTGAACAAAGACTTGCTGTTGCTTGCCCGAAGAGACACAGAGTCGACATCCCTCTTATGCAGTTAAACAGCCAACTGACAAGCCCGTGAAGGATGCACATGCCTCTTCCAGCAAGTTCCCACCACGCGCACGTCGTTACACAATATTACCCTTAAACAATACAAAAACAGAAAGAGGATAATTTTTTAATTGTAAATTCTTGACGATTAGAGCCCCAAATAATATTAGGGAATGTTTCTATTAATATTTTCAGACATGCAGATTCCAGTTATACAGAAATGTACGTTACTTTACATTGCGGTAATGTGTAGGTTAGCTCTTGAACATTTAGGAAAGAACAGAAAAAACTTGAAAACACTTTACAAAATACTTTTATCTAAATCCACTTTAAAAATGACTAGCAGAATTTGACACGGCATTGCTGGATGCGTTGCCGAGTCCATGTTATCGGCATGGCACAGGGATGTTTCTGCGACGTTTGAGGTTAAACCTTACAGATGTTATATAAAAACTATTTAAATGCAAACAAGGTCACACATGGTCTCTAAACTTCACTCAGCAAATGTGGGTGCAACCCACGTTTCCGCATTTTGCCCATAAGTGGCAGCATGACACTCGCCATGTAAAAAGCCTTTTATGGGCGCTGTTTACAGGGTACTTTCCTTACATTTGCTGGGGGTCTCTTAGCACTGTCACACATTTTGGCACCACCTGGCATCACGGGGCTGCATCTGGTTGCCACTACCTCTTAGGCCCGTTCTTCAATGTCATGGACATAGACACGTAACATGGAAGCAGACAACGTAACTCCTTCCGAGTCGATTCTCCAATGGAACGCATGCAGACAGGAACAACACAGGAATAATGTAAGGAGCTAGTCATCTCCCAACTCTTCCGTGTCCGTGAATACGTGTGGCCAGTAGGAGAACTGCATTACCTACTACTATGTTAGTCATTTCAGTTGAGAGTTTTTTAAGAATAAGATATATTCTTTTGACTATATTAGTTCCAGTAGAGAAAAAAATTGCGAATTTCAAGGAATTGCTTGTTTATATGGTGAAAGACTCCGAGGAGATTTTCGGTAAAACTAGTGAAAATTTTAAAAATGAACAGTTCAAGAAAGAAAAGTGGAAAACAATTTCTTTAACAATTAATGAAGTTGACGAGGCCAATACGGGTGTAAGAACGAGGCGGCATATCGAAACACCTTAGCTGGGTATAGTCCTAGATACATGGTTAACATTAAAGTAATGGTTGCCGTGATAGGGCACCAGTCCATTGTTGATGTTAAAACTAGCCCGGGCGGACATGGGACTCTGTACTCTCAGGGTTGGGTCGACGACCACATGGCTGCCTCCTCACACAAAGGCCGATGCGATACCTACGCGCGTGTTATGCTGGGGAGGGTGTTGAGCATTCCACCACGCCTCGTAGCACAAACAAATAATCACTGAATTACAGAAATAGAAAAACAAATACATAAAAAAGGCGACACTAAGCTGCACCAGAGAAGGCTGGGCCGTGAAATTTACATGATGGTGAAATGAGTTGCACATGTGTTGACGTAAGAACGATGTATTTCACATGAAAATGAGCACTATACAACAAAGCTTGTATGGCACGGAATTGGGCCTGACCCAATATCCGGTCAATGGCTAATGCGAAATTGTAAAGCAGGCCGAAGCCGCGAAAAAACTTACGTCGTGAATTAAGTCCCGGGTGCCATAAGTCGACCAGGATGAGCGGCAATCATGGGGAGAGCAATGGTACGTAACTGGTTCTAAGAAAATTTAACTATTGCTGTGAAGTTGAAGCTTCCCCATGACGCGATGCACGTGCACACCTTATGCCCGAACACGGCGGCGGGCGAGATGTCGGAACCTCTCGTTTGCGCCAAGTCTGGTGAGGTAAATTAATTTTACTATTGAGAACACAATGCACTGAGAGTTAATATCAAAATTGTCTTCCCTCACACTCTGTAATGTGGGGTGATGGTTCTGTAATGTTTTGAGTCTTTTGTTTCGCTTTAGTCATGTTTTGGGGTTGCCAGAGTTTTTGGTGAAATTACATGTTTGACGTAGATTAACATTGGTGAATGTACATACACACTGCAACAATACTAATAAGTGCTAGAATTAACATATACACTTCTAAAAATATAGTTTGGCGTGTTATTGTCTGCTGTGGGGGAAGTGTGGTTCTGTCATGTTGGCACTTGCCACATGCTTGACCTAGGTAATCAGAAGTGTGGCCATATAACATTCATTAATATTTTTAGATGCTAGTTTCTCGTACACAACATTTTTTACTTAGTTGAGAAAATTCTTGCATGAATTTTAAGGTCACTCGCATGCTCGGTAGTTGTAAAAACGTGCGACCATGTGGTTTGGTGTGGAGTTAATTACTCCCTTTTTAAGAAGGGAATCGTAAAACTACCAATGGTTGTTGGTACTAAAATTGCACTAATTAAGATGTCACATCCTGATTCTTATTTTGTTCACTCCATGGCTTGTGGCCCCTACAAACAACTGGGAAGGTACTTTGGTGTCTGTGGTAATGTCATAGAGGAGGCGACAATGGGTCCAGAACCCGGCACTAGACGGGTCACGCCAAATAGCCCTCCTTAGGAGACCCATTGTCGCGGCTGTCCCCCTCGTCAGTAGGGGTGCCATCGAAGTGGTCGGTGGCCATCCCATCGGCATAACCCCACGGGGCGGTCTGGGTTCGTGATGGTTGGCGCTTACCTTGGATGACTGATGACTGGTGTGGCTCATCTCTGTACCACGGTGAGTCCGCTGCGGCTGGCCACTGTGGTTGCTCTGTGGTTCAGCATACACAACATCCTTGTAGCATGCTGGCACACTGCATTCCCTATGGGGGCAGTGTGCCAGCTCTAGTGTGGATTGGTGCTTCAGCAACCACAGGCGATCAGCTGATGCATGCAGGCAGAGGAGCGCCTCCCAGTAGGTTTTGGCCGGGGAGGTGCTGGCATGCCATGCCAACACAGGCGACTCCCTCTGCAGAACCTCTGTTGGCTTACCCAGGTCCACTATGAGCTGGGCGCTCAGTGGCGGTGATGATGGTGGTGACATGCTCGATGATTATGGTGGTGGCGGTGTGCACTCGATTGAGGCTGGTGGTGACGGTGGTGACTCGCTTGATGGGGCTGAGGTTGGCGTGCTTGGTGACGGTGGTAATGGCTGCACAGATGACTGGCTGGTTAGCGCTGCTGCGTAGTTGTTGTGACACAGTTTGGCTCCGTGGTGTTTGAGATGGATGGCTAAGCAGGTGACTGGCTGGTTAGCGCTGCTGCTTAAGTTATGAAGCAGTTTGGCTGCGTGATGCTTGAGGTGGGTGGCTACGAAGGTGACTGGCTGGTTAGCACTGCCACTTAAGTTGTTGTGATGCAGTTTGGCTGTGGGATGCTTGCGGTGGGCTGCCCCTGTTGTTGTTTGGCCGTGTTGTCGACGTCCCCTTGGCTTGTCACCGCTTGTCGGAGATTGTCCCTGTGGACTTTCACCTGGCATCGTGGCATCACTTGTACGATGTATGACTTGGGACCCACTTGCTTCACTACTTGGTGTGGGCCACTCAATCTTTTGGCGAGACCCACACATAAGTTTTTCACTGCATTTGACTGTGGGTGTTGTTTCACATAGACAGCAGTTCCAGGCTCTAGTCCGCGCTGTGGACGCCGAGTCTGAGGAAGACACTGCTGTACATATGCTTGCTGGTGTTGCCTCGCGTCCCCGACGCGCTCTTGGCATGCTCTGCCTTGGTGCTCCCTGTTCATCATCTTCTCTCTGTGCACATCGTGACTGCCTGGCTGGGGCAAGTTCCTCCCGTGCAAAAGTTCGGCTGGTGATTGTCCTGTTGCATCATTCACACAGTTGCAGAGGCTTAATAGGGCCTCGGTGATGTGTTGAGGCCATGATGTATGGTCATCTCCGACTATTAACCAGAGTTGCGCCTTGAGTTCTTGGTTGCGCCTCTCTGTTGGATTTGTTCTGGGGTGGTATAAGTAGGTGGTATGGTGTTGCATGAACCACATGGTACAGCATTCGCGCCATTTCCTTCCAGTGAATTGCACACCATTGTCCATCAGAAGGGTCTTCGGAAATCCCCAAAGTGGGAAGAAGTCATTGACGAGTGTATTGACGATGTTGGTTGTACAGGCTATGATTAGTGGGTACGCCTCGATCCAGCGACTGAACAGATCAGTGACCACTAAGAGGAATTTATTTTCACCCGTCAACCATGGGTAGGGCCCCATAAAGTCTAGAGCCACGGTGTCAAGTGGTTCAGTGGGCAGATGTGGCTGCTGCTGAGCTTCGCCATCAGAACATCTGTTTTTGTATACATTGCACTGGCTGCAAGTTCTGATGTGGTTGTGGATGTGGCGTGTCATGCCTCTCCACATGTAGGTATCTAGAACGCTCTTGTTTGTTTGTCACCTTGGTGTCTAGCTAGGTGATGAACGTGGTGGTGCTGGACCACAAGTGGGGCGGCTGCCTGGGGGACATAGACTTGCCACAAGTTTTCGCCGTTAGCCACGCTCTGTTCCAACTGGCCATCCACAACGTGCCATTTTTCAATGAGCTGGTTTTGGCAGTTGCGAATTTTCTCAGTGGTCTCCTTGCACGCCTCTTGTGCTTCCAGTACTGCGTGGTATAGGGTGTCCGCTGCGTGCAGTGCACGTGTTGTATGGTGCGTAGCTGCAGTGATATGTTGCAGTGTGCCGGATTTTAAGGGGTGGCAACATTGTCTCCCGTTCCTCCTCGTCTTGTGCGATGTTCTCGCCTGGTGCGTGTGACAGCGCATCAACCAGTTGGTTTTCAGCACCGGGGATATGTTCCTCATTGAAGTCGTATGCTTGTTGGAACATAGACCAGTGGGTGAGCTTACTACATACTTCCTTTATTTTGTGTAAACATATGATGCAGCGATTGTCGGTGCGTAGTGTGAATTGTTGGTATTCCACATATTGTCTATAGTGTTTTACAGCCCAGGTGATGGCTAGGTACTCGCGCTCGTTAACGTCATACTTGCGCTTGCGGGGCCCAAACTTAAGATAAATGTCAAATTCAAGGTCAAAGGTCAATGTTAGGATATGTTAAAGGTAAAGATCAAAAGTCAAGGTGAGGTTAGGTCATAGTCGTAGTCAAACATCATGGTCAAGGTGAAAGGTTAGGTTGGATTAGGTTAGGTTAGGTTGGGTTAGGTTGGGTTGGATTGGGTTGGGTTGGCTTAGGTCAGGTTATCGCTTGAAGATGTGTATGGATTGCTTTCTGACCTTGGGGGAAGGTGCAAGAACATTCTAGAAGTCATTAAAACCATTGAAAACAATTTTTCTCAATGAAATTTCAGACATAGAGAGTTTTCCTTTCAGTATGTTACATAGATAGTCGAGAGCTTTAAAATGACATTTTTTGCGAGGCTCTAGGACTTACGGTTCTCTAGATATCAGCAAGAAAATATATGATAATTATTTATAATGTTAAGATATTATTATAACGAGTCCGCATTATGACCACTCGTCCATAAAGTAAATACCTTCAAAGTAAAATTTACTTTGAGATAGCACTAACAGTTCGGGAGATATGCGACTATGACCCTTATGCAAGAGGTTCATAAGGGCGACTTTTTAAATTACATATATGGTTAGATTATGGGATTCTGGGGGTACAGTGTGTGTGGGGGGGGGGAGAAAAACCTTATTTTCGCTCTAGGATGTACTGTTTAGGAGTTACAAGGTTTTGAAGTAAAATTTTTTTCTGGCAGAAATAACATAGATGGGATGACTGTTTTCAAGTATGTTGTTAATAAAGTAAAGCCCTTTAAAGTAAAACTTACTTTATTGAGCTAGTACTCACAGTTTGGGAGTTATGCGATTATAACCCTTATGCAGGGGTGACATAATGGTGACTTTCATATTTATTACATAAATGGATAGAGAATGGCATAAAAAGGGGGGCAAAATTTCCCACCATTTAGGAGTTATAAGGGTTTGAAGTTAAAAACAAGTTTTTCTAGGAGAAATAACATAGATGGGATGACTTGTTTTTCAGTATGTTGTTAATAAAGTAAAGAACTTCTAAGTAAAATTTACTTTATTGAGATAGCACTGACGGTTTGGGAGTTATGAGATAATGACCCTTATGCAAGGGGTACATAAGGGTGACTATCTATTTGGTTACATATATGAATAAAGGAAGGAAATGTGTGGGGGTGTGTGTGAGCAGGGGGGAGCAAAAAATCGTTGTTTTTGCTGTACGACTCGTGGTTTCGGAGTTATATGCGTTTTTATCTGTTTGAACTGATAAATAAACTAAAAAAAATAACATTTTATTTAAAATTGTATAGGGTAAATTAATGAAGGTTAACCAGGTCAGTTTGTTTAGTAGGGTTGAAGGGGTTGAGTTATTGAAAGTAAAGTCTACCCTAAGGTTACCTTACCTAAAGTAGACTGTCCTCGCACATGTAGCTGTAGAATTCGAAGGGTATGGCGTGGGAGGGAGGGTAAGCCTCGCCACTCTACCTCCATGTATGGCAAGTGGACTATGTATATATATTTATAGTGGGTAGAGCCAGGCTAAGTCACTCAAGGAACAGGAAAGTGACTTAAGGAACGTTAAAGTGCCTTATAGGGGCTGGAACATCGCGGAAAAGTGCCTCGAGGGGCCTACAATGCGCAACCAAGTTGCTTAAGAGGTGGAAAGGTTACTTGAGTTGCTTGAAAAGGTCCTTAAGGATCGTAAAAGTGCCTCGAGTGGCCATTGAGTGACGGAAATGTGACCAGAGGGGCTGGGAGGTTGTGGAAAAGTGACTCGGGGAGTGTAGGAGTCGCTTAACTTGCAAGACAAGTGACTTAAGGACCATAGAAGTCGCTTAAGTTGCAAGAAAAGTGCCTTAAGGGTTAGATAAATGCCTCAAGGTGTAGGAAAATGCGAAGATAAGGTGCTAAGTGCGAATATAAGTTGCAGGTAAGGTGCCAAATGCGAGAAAAAGGTACTAAGTGCGAGGATAAGTCGCGGGTAAGATACTACGTGCGCAGGTAAGTCGCAGGTAAGTTGCTAAAGGAGTCGGTAACTCACATACGAGGTTCTAAGAGTACAGGAAGTAGCTAAGTGTGCGGGTAAGTTGCCAGTAAGATGCTAAGTGTGCAGGTAAGCCACAGGTTAGGCACTAAGAGCATGAGTAAGTCGCAGGTAAGGTGCTAAGTGAGCAAGTGAGTCGCAGGTAAGGTGCTAAGTGAGCAAGTGAGTCGCAGGTAAGGTGCTAAGTGAGTAAGTGAGTCGCAGGTAAGGTGCTAAGTGAATGGTTAAACTACCAGGTGCATGGATAGGTGCTAAGTGCGAGTATAAGGTACTCATTGCCAAGATAAGGTGCAGATAGTGTGCTTAAACGAAGATAAGGTGCAGATAAGGTGATAAGTGCATGGATAAGGAGCCGATAGTGTACTACATGCGAAGATAATATGCAAATAAGGTTATAAGTGCTAGGATTAGGTACAGGTAAAATACGAAGTGCGAGGATAAGGTGCTAAGGTCAAAGATCATGGTCAAGATCAAATATCAGGGACAAGGTCAAGGTCAAAGGTCAAGATCAAATGTTAGGATCAAGGCCAATATCAAGGTCAAATGTCAGGGTCAAAGATTAATGTCAGGTTAAATTAGGTCAAAGTCAAAGGTCAAGGTCAAATATCAAAGTCAAAGGTCAAGGTAAGGTTAGGTCAAGGTCAATGCTTAGGATATAGGTAAGGATCAATGTCAGAGGTTAAGGTCATGTTAGGTTAGGTCAAGGTCAAAGGTCAGGTACGAGGTCAAATGTCAAGGTTATGTTAGGTCAATGGTCAAGGTAAGATTCAAGGTCAAAGGTCAAATCAGTGCCAAGGTCAAGGTTAGGTTAGGTTAAGGTCAAAGATCAAGTTACAAGCTCAAGGCCAGATTTAAGATCAAAGGTCAAAGTCAGGATAGGTCAAGGTCAGGATAGGTCTAGATAAAAGGTCTGGGTCAAGGTCAGATTAGGTTAAATGAATGTCAAATGTCTAAAGTCAAGGTTAAAGGTCACAGTTAGATTAGGTAAAAGTCAAGGTCATGGTCAATTTCAAAGGTCAGAGGTTGGGGTCAAGGTAAAAAGTCAAGGTTAGGTTAGGTCAAGGACAAAGTTCAATGTCGAATATCAGGCTCAAGGTCAAATGTCAAGTTCATGTTAGGTTAGGTAATGTCAAAGTAATAGGTTAAGATCAAATGCCAGGGTCAAATATCAAGGCCAAAGAACATGGTCAGGTTAAGTTAAGTCAAGGTCAAATGTCTATTTCAAAGGTTAGGGTAAAGGTCATTGTCAAGGTCAAATGTCAAGATCAATTTTCAAGGTCAGGTAGGGTAATGCAAAAATCATAGTCTGGTTCAAGGTTAAAGTTCAATATTAGGTCAGGTTTGGTCAAAGGTCAAGGTCAGGGTAAGTTTAGGTCAAGGTCAAGAACAAATGTCAAGGTCAAGTAGGTTAGGTAAGGTCAAGGTCAATGTCAAAGATCAAAGTCAAAGGCCAAGGTCAAGGTCAGGTTGAAGGTTAGGTTAAGTCAAGGTCAAATGTCAGGTCACATGAGGTCATGGTCAAGTTCAAATGTCAGGTTAAATGTCAAAGGTCAAAGTTCAAAGGTCTTGGTCAAGGTTAGGTCAATGTCAAAGGTCTAGGTTAGTTTAGTTCAAGGTCAAAGTTCTGTGCCAAAGTCAAATGTCAAGGTCAGTTAAATTAGGTTAAGTATAGGTCAAAGGTCAGGGTCAACATTCAAGGTTACATTAGATCAAGGTCAATGGTCAGTGTCAACTGTGAAGGTAAGGTTAGGTCAAGGTCAAATGTCAAGGTCAAAGGTCAGGGTTGTTGTGAAAGCCATGGTCAAGGTCAAGGTCAAACATCAAGGTCAAAGTTCAGTGTCAAGGTCGGGGTCAAGATCAAAGGTCAAGGTTAGGTTAGGTTGGATTATGGATAGGTTACATTAGGTGAAGTTAGGTTAGGGTTAGGTTAGGTTTAGGTTAGGTTAGGTTGGGTTGGTGTTAGGTTAAGTTGGGTTGGGTTAGGTTAGAATAGGTTAGGTTGGGTTGGGTTAGGTTAGGTTGGGATTGGTTTGGTTAGGGTTGGTTATATTAGGTTGGTTTGGGTTAGGTTCGGTTAAGTTTAGGTTAGGGTTAGGTTAAGGTTAGGTTAGGGTTAGGTTAGGTTAAGGTTAGTTTAGTTTGGGTTAGGTTAGGTTAGGTTAGTTTGGGTTGGGTTAGGTGAGGTTGGTTTGGGTTAGGTGAGGTTGGTTTGGGTTAGGTTGGGTTAAGTTAGGTCAAGGTTAGGTTAGGTTTGGTTTGGTTGTGTTGGGTTTGGTTCAGTTGGGTTGGGTTGGGTTAGGTTAGGTTGGGTTAGGTTAGTTTTGGTTAGGTTAGGTTGGGTTAGGTTAGGTTGTGTTAGGTTAGGTTGGGTTAGGTTAGGTTCGGTTAGGTTATGTTCGGTTCTGTTAGGTTAGGTTATCGCTCGAAGTTGCATATGGAGTGCTTTCTAACCTTCGGGGAAGGTGCAAGAAAATTCTAGAAGTCATTAAAAACCATGAAAACAATTTTTCTCATTGAAATTACAGACATACAGAGTTCTTCTTGTTAATAACTGTTTGCATACATTATTTGGTTCTGTACTACAGAGTTTACAGCAAAGTATGTATATATGTATGTATGTATGGATATTTGAGTGTATTTTGTGTGAAGGTGTAGTGAGCATGACATATGATTTAACAAACACATTGCTGTATTGGTGGTGTAGAGTGTGTAAGAGAGTCATGTACTCACTTCGGGAGATGGCAGCCAAATGAGTAGCAATGGCTGCTGAGCATCGATATATAATATTGGGGAAATGGAGAGGTAAGAATTGAGGTGTATGAATGGAGGGGAGGTAGGGTTTTATACTAGTAAAGCTTGTCTCCTCTCCTCTTTCGAATAGTAACCGTGTTGGAAGGATGTGGTGCTGCTGCTGCTGCAGGTAAGTGTTGGAGGGGGTATCACAAGCCTGTGATACACAAAGTGTTAGAGGGGTTCATATGTGTTGCACACACTCTCTAGAGCCATCTTAATTTTTCTAGAAGACATCTTCAAGATGTCTAGAAGATTTCTCAAGGATCTGCTATACGTCTTGAAGATGCCTTGCAGTCTTCTTAAGGAGATGAGGTGTGAGTTGTAGATGTCTCAAGGAGATGCTATGCATCTTGAGATATGTCTTACAGACATTAGCTCTGTGGGAGTTGTAGACGTCTCATTGAGAGGGGACAAGTATGTGATAAGCCTTCTGGCACAATCCTTGTAACGTCTTGAAGATTTCTTCAAGTTGTCTTGAAGACGACTTGCAGTGTTCTTAAGGAGATGGGATGTGGGTTGTATATATCTCAAGGAGATGCTATACATCTTGAGATATGTCTTACAGACATTAGGACTGTGGGCGATTCTACATCACAAGTATGTGATAAGCCTTCTAGCACAATACTTGTAACGTCTTGAAGATGTCTTCAAGATGCTATGCATCTTGAGATATGTCTTACAGACATTAGGACTGTGGGAGATGCTTCATCACAAGCATGTGATAAGCCTTCTAGCACAATACTTGTAATATCTTGAAGATGTTTTGAAGATGTCTTGAAAATGTCTTGAAGATGTCTTCAAGATGCCATGCATATTATAGACAGCCCTCAAGGAGGGACACCTCCACCCCTCCCCACAACCCTCACTTGCTCATAACAATCAATACCCACATGACGTTAAGACAACCCCTCTGTATACAGCCTCCCCTGTACCCCTCGCCTACTTACATACACCCCTCACCTTTATACAGGGCAGGGCTTAAGCTCTCAGCCAATCACAGACCAGGAAAATAAAACGTCTTGACCAACCACAACGTAGGACACGCCCCGCTAGACAACGTATTGGCCAATCAGAGCCTTGCTCACCCAGGGGAGGGAGGGCCCATGTTAATAAAATGCTTGTAATGCCGGTTTTACTCCCTGATGAACAGGACATACATGCTCCCACTTCTAAGGCAATGTGTGCGTATTTAATTTGTGTAGCAGGAGCTGGCCTTTGTATATGTCCTAGGGCTGTGTCCTAGGGTAAGGGTCATGAGGCACAACCCTTGAATAGTGTCCTCAGATGTTTTACCGTCCGATTCTCCCCTCAGCAGTATTAACACTGCCGATCGTCTCGCCAGAGAAATGAGAGACACGCTACCGAACCATCACGCCCTGAGATAGGCAATTACCTTCCTGGCCAAGCACAGACTAGGTAGCACCCGAATACTGTTTCGTCACAGAATCGTTTTACTGCTCTGTTCTGTTAACACATACAAGAAACAAGCCGAGGTGGCCATACCGCCTCCGCATATCGGAACACACCTGGCGGTGTGTTTCCACGAGGTGATGACATCCAGACACCACTCACTTCACTTTTCGATGGGACGTTTTTATCGAGTAAATAAATAATTAGTGGACGTCCACTTATACAGCTCTAGGCGGTAGTTTTATTCTTTGCTTTCGAGTGGCTTGAAACCACAAATTTCACAAAAATGAAAAACTTAAATGTTTATAATCTTTTATGTGATAGTAATCGAGGTTTCTACAATAACTGAATTTCAAAAATATTTGCGTTTAGATTTGAAAATAATTTTGCTGTCCGAAAACCTCCCACGCAGAGGTTTACAGACGTTAAAATTATTTTCATGACGAAACGCGTGTATTTTTGAAATTCGGTTATATAGAGAACTGGGTATTATATTAAAATTTATGAACATTAAAGTTTTCAGTTTTTTGGGGTTTTGTTGTTTTAAGCACTTATTTTTCTGAAAAAGAGTTTTACATTATTTACTAGATAACAGAACATATTACCGTCTAGTGCTGTATAAACAGACTTCCACTAATAACAAATCTACTCAACTAAAAAGTTCCATCGAATTATGATGAGTAGTTAAGACTTTACCGACGATTGAGTATCCCAGTCGTTCGCTTGACATCTTACCTTTCCATACCCCGTAAGCGGGTACTGTTCTTGACATATGCATCAGCTTAGATCTAGTCTTGATATATATGACGAGGACAACGTGAAGGGCCAACTAGGCAACCTTCTTCGTGGACTTCGTTACCAAGTTTTGTGTTCTGACAACGCGAGGATGATATCAATAAAATTATTTTCAATTAACAATTTACTAAGCTGGTCTAAAAAGTTAAAAATAATTTCTGCTATAAAAATATCTGTAAGATTTAAAACGCAAAAAAGCGGGGCGCCTGCAGCTATTACTGATGCACTTAAGTCGTTATTTGGTTGCATTTATATAGTATATGAACTTTTGTGTGAATTTTCTAAACGATATCAGATCTCCATATGCCTTTCAGATGAAAAGGTGAAAAGCCTCTCTTTTTCCCATAATATCTTCTAATTTTATACGAATTCACATAAAATCAACATTTTTTTTTTTTTAGAATTTGTCCCGAAACAATAAAACTGAAACCGCATATCGCATGCCAAGCATATAGAGAAAAAAAAAAAAACGCAAAATGCCTCATATTGCATTTTTTGTCTGTTCTGCATCCATTTTAAATTCCTTCGTAGCTTTAAGAAAGGCCAGTTTCCTTGCTTGATCTCGTGGGCTGCCTTTCATTACGGTCAGTTGTTGTGTAGCACAGGTGCTATGAACTACTTGAAAAACTCTAGGCATTTCTCGGAAAGTACGGAAGTTAACATTGAACTTTTGACGATAAATAGCACCAGCTGAAAAAAAGATCGTTAACACAAACTAAACGTCCAATTACATCACTAGCCCATATTCAAATATTTTTTTCTTAACACAAACTTTTCACAGCTTTGTCAAACTTTTCAGCGTCAGTTTTAATGGCAAGTATTTCTGTTACAGGATCGTCAGTTTGTGTTTTCTGTCCACAATGAAAACAGATCTCGTAAATACAGAATTTTGTAACTAACATTTTTTAGGAGAAATTGAGACAGACTCGCCATCGGATCCTGCACATAATTTTGCGCCTATCATCTGTGAGCTTTTTCCGGCAATCTGGCTGTACGTGCTGTACTTCAGGTATATTAAGCTGGACCCCCGTATAGCATGATGCAGAATTTATCCTTATTAAACTCTTGGTTGTTACTCCAACAGTTTGTTTAGATTTAATATGATCATTACAAAATACACACATAACACCAACCAATTCAACCAGCTTTGTATTTTTTTTTAACAATCCATTCATAAAACTGTTAATACAGACTTTAAGAGTTTATGTGACACGTTCCAACGGTTTTACATATACTGATTATCACGTTATCCACAATATAAATTTACTGTCTCTAGTACCCTTAACGAACATGAAACAAGACGACATACTGACATCATGTATCAAACTCATCACAATTCCTTATAAAAATAAATGTCTAATGGAACTCTAGGCAAAAGTACAGCACGCCGGCACAAAAAAAAAACACTAACATTGTCAGCTGTGCTCAGTCACATTTTTCGGATGTATCTACTCGCTGTATGGCACAAGACTGTGAGTTAATTTTGTTGATGATGGCACCCTGCTTCATTTCTGCACAAAAGAAATAATAAAAATACACGTGTCTGTGAAAGTCAGGAACAAGCCATTAAACAGAACTAATATTCGGACAAAATCCTACTGATACACACACATCCACATTATTATATATAAGTTTTTCTATTTCATACTTGAAAGGGTCATATAAGCAAGACATAAATCCACACAGTACAGGGGAATGCAGATGAAATCAGTCGCATATTAAGTAGGTCTAAACATACTGGTCTTTCCTGCAGTGGACTTAAAAAAATTGAAAACCATTTATAGGGATTTTCCGCGGCAAAAACCAAAACACATGTAATAATATTTTAGTGGATTTTGTTAATTTTATTTTTCTTAAGTAAAACTTCCTGCTCTTTAGTTATGGTCCGACATATTTGGATGTACGATACATTGTTTTCGGCTTGTTACCATACAAACATGTTGTTCCCTTTGACAAACCCCATAGCCTATGAAGAAAAGTTCATTACTTTTAAGCGGAAATAAGTAAATTTAAATGCTATATAAAGTCACATTTTTTCTTTAAGTTTTGCTCTCTATATTTTAGGGCATACGATGTGGGGTTTAGTTTTTAATTTTACTACGGCCTTTCAGAACAAAAAAAACTATGTGAACTAGTTAGAAATTATAATACGGTCACTTTACCCTTTGATCTGAAATATGTAGCTATAAAGTGCGCCGTTTTCGATTAATTTCATTTTTCAATGTTTTTCCGGGACGAATTCCGGAAAAAGGAGAAGTTATTAGCTGATTTCCGTGAATTTTGGATATGCTATGGTAAATTTTCTGCTCTTTAAATTTTGTCTCTACTAGTTTTGTCGGGAGATGCACTGTTTTCAACTTATTAAATTTTTCCACATTTTTCCGGACGAATTCCGAAAAAAAAAGTAAAAACCCGGAAGGTGGAATTCGGTGAATTTCGGATATGTTTTCTTACGAATTTGTCTGCGAATTTTGTTGCAAAATAACTTTCTGGCAATTTGTCCATGTTTTTTCGTATATATCCTGGACTATGCCTCTTAAATGGACCCCTCAAGTGAATTTCAATGTGAACATCCACACTACGTGCATATAAAAATAAATCAATATGTGTTGAAATTTTTAAATTTGAAGTCGATTTGAGGTAACTACAGCTACTTAAAGTTCACGCTTTTAAAACGCCCGCGAAAACGTGCAGTGATGTCACAAGCCATATAGTACACATGGAGCCTTGGCAAATTAGCTGACTGATGTCACACTCCGGCGGAATGCCAGAATACGCTTGGTCAATAAAAAACGATTTTTAAGTCTGTTACAGTGGTTCGTTTGATTATACGTATGTAGTCAATCGTAAATTGTAACAAATGTTATGTTTAAAAGGTATTAGGGTCGGAGATTTTATAAAAGTTTAGTGTTACGCACATTGTTAGTTCGCATAATATCAGAGGAATATCCGAGCACTGTAATATGCAATAATATATTAAATAAACTTGTTTACTGGCGCAAACAATTGCTATATTTAATCATTTAATACCCATATATTAGCTTTACGATAGAATCACACTAAGTATCGGCCACGATGGTGCAATGGTTACTCCCTGGGCTGATATTGGATAACTTAAGTAAGTGGATTAGTATATTATTTTTTCTTATATTTTTCATGGAACCGTCTATTCTTTATCCAAATTTAATATCTTGTACAATCAATAGTATTTTGTTTTTCATTAGGGATGTTAGGTTCTTATGCACTACATAAATTTATACAGCCAATAATACTTCTGGGCTATTGTGTGGTTTTGGTTTAGCATACCACAAAAAATAATATTTATTTATGTTGTATAACAGTGTACCATAAGTCTACTGCAGTACTATTTACCACTAATGACGTCTTCATTACGCAATACGTGAAGTAACGAGTAACTGAACACACATAAAATAAACACATTTAGCCTAAATGCACGCTTAACCATATATGAACTCTTATTTTAATGTAGGTACACTATCCTACTATATCACATAAAAAATTACTGTTATTCAGTGTGAATTATTTCATTTCTGTAAGTCCGTTGGTTTTCCTTTTATTTGTATTAAACAGTTTTATGCAAATTTGGGCTTTGACCTGCCTTTATACAAAAAGTATGAATAATAGAATATTTTCATTACCGTAAAGATAGTCTCAATATATATATATATATATATATATATATATATATATATATATATATATATATATATATATATATATATATAACAAACCATACCTCGTACAAATACAACAATTTTCAAAACTATTAAAATTTTGCAGGGAACCCCCCTCCCTCCCTTAAGAGGTCGTGCGGTATTGTTCGTCAAGACTGCGGCCCCTCCCCTGCAGGAATTCCTGGGTGCGCGACTGGCCGCGCGAGATGTCGCCAAGGCCGGAGGAGCGACGCGAAGTCAGGGGAGCTCGATGGCCTCGAGGAGGGGCTCGCTGGTCGACGGAGGCTCCAAGGTTGCGCAACGCTAGCGGCCACCCGGTGTCAATGCCACCGCTTCCCCGCCTTCGCCATCCTTTTTATTTTATCTTCTCTCTTTCTTTTACCCTTGGTCCTTCGTCTCGTCGTGTGCTTCTCCTGTTCTTCCTTCGTAGGTGTGCGCTAACGCTTGGTGGCCAGGTCGTGGTTGAACGGCCCAGCCGTATAAAGAAGGTGTGTTCTGTCCTTGCTCCCAGTACTCGATTATCTGCTGCTGAGGAGACATGTTGGGACAGGTAAGTCCTTTAGCAAGCAGCCTCTTCTCCGGTGTACACACACGCACACACACACAATGCAAACAGTCCACTGTCACATAATTTGTTTAACTCATTAAACGTTTTTTTTTATTTCTCGTCCATGGCTTAGCAGTGTTCTGTTATTTGAACGCACGCTTTTGCAATTCGTTTCAAAACATCATTCACTCAAGGTAAACTCATAAGCCGGCTAAGTAAGAGACGAAGTAAAATATTCAACTCCTGGAATACAAAAGTTTACAAGACCAGGGGTTGTGTTATTTTATTTTTCCGCAGTAAAGCACGTGTTTAAATTCATTAGCCAGGATATAGGATCCAAAAATAATTATTATCTAAATACCTAATTTAACTTGAACCTAATAATAAAACTATAAATTACGCGTATGCATTGCATCATTTGTTATGTAAGGTATTCAAATTTATTGGTTATTGATTTAAAACATTCATTTTGTAAATGATATTCAGAGTTTATCAAACTTAAGCTTTTCATAATCAAGGTAGTGACTGACCTCACTTGCGAGTCAAATAAATAAAACCATCTATTGTTTTACAAAAACCTTATACCCTACCACTTTGTATTCGTTTTGTAACTTTAGTAGCAAATTTATAGTTAGTTACATGTCTATTAATTTTTAGTCTGAGACTGTACTTTCGGTTTTTGTGGTTTTAAGTTCGATATTGTGTTTGTTGGTACATACATTTCATGTAGTGTACTATAGCAATATTGCAATTACATTACATTTTTTTACATAGACACTTTCTGGAAATAAAGCCTTTTTTTTCGTACGGGTGTCTATAGTCATGGTACTGACGATTGTGATAAAAATTGCAAATTTTTCGGTCCAAGCCAATGTCAAAATAGTAAACAGAATTCGTAATGTCATGCGGGTTGACTATCTTAGATGAATGCATCAGTTGGGACTTACTTTATCCTGCTGGCCGAAATTTATCCCAGACTTTAAAGTTTAGAAAAAATTGGTAGCAAATAATCAATAGTATTTATTACATTCGTTCCGATCCAAACCCTGTTTGTTTTATACGTTTTCCTCAGAATATAATTTAACGTAATGTAAGACGTGTCGTATGTATATAGCAGGGGTGTGTAATCCTTATAGGAAATTCACATTTCTCGCAGAAATTTTCCCTGTAATGAATTCCTGCTCAGTGACGAAACAAATTCTTCATTTTATAAATGTATCAACTTTTCCACCTGTAACTATTACTTATTACTACATTCTTGTCCAATAAATTTTTTAAATCATGTGGGTTTTTGTGTGTTATACGAGAGTCAAAACTTTACAGTTTTTGTAGTAACCCATTGTAATAAATTGTCTCATCAACAGAAATAAGTCAATAGCGAACAAAAAAGATCGGAAGTACTTAATGAAATGTCCAATATGACTCGTGGGGACGTTTTCGTAATAAAAAATTCTTGAGAGTAATTTACATTTTTCAACACGAAGTTTAAATGCAATGACATTTTTCACGCGATATTAGGCAATTCATTGAGTACCTCAGGTCAACTTTATTTGCTGTGAATTAGGAATAAAAGTAAAATTATGTGTTTGACATGCCATTGTGAAAATCGTTTAGAATTTAAAACATTATTGACAAAAATCTCATCATTATTAAAGAATATAAGTTGGATAGTAGTTCGTACAAGTATATATGTATTTTATGTATTTCGTCTTAATTTTACAAAGAGAAATTAAGGCATGCACATTTTCATATATTTAACTATGCACACAAAAATAGTTAAAAACATAATTGCGTAATTTATTACATTTACATATCACTTAAAATAAAGAGAGATACCTAAATTACACTAAACATTCTTTAAGGTACAGACATTAGACATACTCTGTTTTACAATTCCTCCGATTCTTAATTTTCTTGATGTAGACTTAATAAAATATAGAAACATTTTGGTATAACACATAAACATTTTAATACAAGCTTCATGGACAATATTATCATACTACAGTTACGCTAAAATTTAGAAGTTAGCACAAGAACATTTTTGCTAGCATACAACTTAAAGAGTTGTTAATTCGATTGTTACGTGGATGGAGAGAACTGACCAGCGCTTAAGATGTCCGTGGACGTATTTACGCGTTCGAAGCCTAGAAGTGTGGAAGCACTAAGGGCGACATAGCACATGCATCACGCCTCACTCTAGTCTCTAGGCGCAAGTCACTGCACAGTCATGCAGTCTTCTCGCCGATATCTCACCTCTGCGAAACATTCAGTGGTGACACTGTCATTCTATAAACCGACCATTAAAGTTGATATTTATGTACTGTACACGCCTATAACTTTTTAAATATTCTGCCACCAAAATATTTATATCTGAAAGTTACCGTTAAACACCCACCAACTGTAGATATTACTTAAGGATCTGAGATGTGTGTAAACACGCGTAAGGTTCGTTGAATGCTACTCCTAAGCAGAAATCACTCACACACATTAGGCAGTTATTTCCGAACATCGCCAGGCTGCGCCGCCAACCACGCGTTTAAAATGCGCTGCAGTGTATTAGTAAATACGTTTTTTTAAGAGGGAGTGTTAGACAGTTTTATTGTGTTTTCAGTTTTTGATCCATAACATTTACTCAAATTGTACGATCAAAATTTTTCTCTTCGACATAGCATAGGAAATACTCTTAGCTAACAGCTTGGCTTAAATAATAATGGAATATTTCGTTCATTTGTCATGCAGAAACATTGCAAGAGAATTATAGGTTAACTTTCAAGAATTCTCTTGCAGTGATTCTGCATGACAAGTTAGCGAAAGATTCCATTATTATTTATGTCAAGCAGATTACCAAGAACATATCCTATGCTTTGTCACAGAGAGAATTTTGATAATACAATTAGAATAAATGTTACGGTGGTTGAAAAACCTTAAGGGCCTTAAGGGCGTCCAAGATTAAAAAAAATTGATAATTCTATATTTGTACGAAATTATGTTAGTTTTAGAAACGTTACCAGTGAAAAGGTTTAAGGATGCAAAGTATTCCAGTAATCACTCCTACTTTCGACAGTTTCGGGCGCGAAATTGGTATACACGCGTTCAACGTTTTATGCTACTCCTAAGCACGTTAATCACGTTCAGCAGTTTTATAACAAATCAATAGGTGGATGTTCCTCAAGCTGCTCTGCAATCTGGACCTACAGCCACACGACCGTTATGGCCCGTCGAGAATGAGCATTCAGTATCAGTCGAGCAGTCGCTCGCCTTCAGTCAGATATTAATGTATGTAGGACTATACATCGTGCTTCAAAGACATTTTATTTATTAATTTATTTTATGTGCCCTCGAACAGCACATGGCCTAAGTGGCCGAACACTGGGAATTGGGGGGGGGGAGATTAATAGTTGGCCAGGGCCTGTTTAATAAACCATGCGATCATTCGCCCGTAGCTGCAACTGTAATCTTTATATGCGTTTAGCAGTAAAACAGTGGGCCCTAGACAGCTGCAATAACAGTGCATTTTTTGTCTAATTACGACACACTGATTAATTACTATAACATGAAACATCACTTTATGGTTACAGTAACTACATTGCATGAATCGACTTTGACTGATTTATTGATACTTTATTGTCTGTAGAAACTGATTACTGCCACTGACAACGTAAAATAAATACGTAGTATATTGTATAATATAACAATATTCAGTCAAAATAATTTATCAAGTGTAAAGGCGAAACGGTCTAATTAATATTTACACTCATAAAATTCTTTTAGGCCTATAGAATAAAAAATGTGGCCACTAGCCCCTCATATAATCTACGTTTAAACATATTGAATGACACATACGTAAAATCAAGAGGTAGCAAGTTAAATAGTTTCTTTCTTACTTGTCTATAACGATTAGAAGTTTTTATGAGTCTGGTATATGGTGCATTTATACGCCCTCTAATTACAGTTTCGTTTTCGTGCCTATGTACATCTAGACTATATCGTGTTTCAGATAAATTATTTTTGGTATAACACAATAATGTGTAAATATACAGGTTAATTACAGTCATAACTGTTAGTTGAATAAAAAAATTTGTTTAAAACGTGCAAACCCCTATTTTTCACATGATGGGATGCGTACGACGCTTCATAAATTAATTTCATCACATAGTTCAGTTTACTTATTTCACATACCAAATTCTGTTCCTTTAAAGCAAATACTTTTCCTAGTATCCTACAAAATATACCTTTCGGAATTTACCTTTAAGGGTCTCTACCGCCCACAATATTTGTGATGGATCATGGGAGTCGCATATAAAATGTCTTCACGTTATAAATTTCAGTCACATATTTCTGAAACACGACGTTATCTGCATGAAAATTCGCATTGTGCATTCGAGCAGTCATTCCAGGCCAAACTTTATCTCGGACGGACGACTGAACGGCTGCAAGATGTCAGTAAAACGAAAAATAATAATTTTGTAAGAATATCTTAACTCGTGGAATATTTGGTTTTGTCCTTTTGTTTGTTTTTGCATGCGAAATTTTGACTGAGATGAAAGCTTCGTTTTTAAATTATTGTTTCAAAAATAAGTTCTGCTTACATTCCAACAGGGATGTTGTAGGCCTATATAAACCATCCATAATACCTACAGAAACCGATAAAAATATCTTAAAAAAAGTTTCACGATTGAAGAACGCAATCACGTCAATCAAAACTTTCCTAAACACTTGTTTCATACTGTTATCTTTGTTTTTTTTTTTTTTTTCAAAATTATTACTCATATTAGTTTATACAAACGTACAGAAACATTTCCTGACAGTGTAATATGCTGGGGAAAATATTTTGAAATTGCAAATTAAATAATTGCGTGTTTATTTTTATGGTTATTTTCTGCTTTAATATACATTACTTATTACATTCATTATTTCACACAATATTAAAAAAAAAACATATGTAGTTAAAGATTTCCTTATTGTCAAAATCATGGCCATATTTCTAAAACAATGGCCAAAACGTATTCAAAACTGCCACTGTTACAGCAAGTTGTATTCTGACTGGCGACTGCGAACTGGCGACTTCTCATTCTGGACAGGGCTTTAGCTAGCCAAATCTAATACAGGCCAACAGTTTCTAGTTTCGTCTATCTACCCCCTCCCCCTCTTGTTTGACGTCCGCACCTGCTCCGGCAAAGCCGTTAACTGATGTAACGGTCGATGTCACAGTTCCCCCAAGTCACTGTCTAACGGGCCTTGTTTGCGCGCTGCGCCGACTGCGTCTGTCTTCAGGATGATTCATGAGGAGTCACCCACACAGGACTTGGAGTCAAATACAGGATGACCAGAAACAAACACATACACAGCACGTGAATCCTGGATCTGGTCAAAGATGAAGATGTAAGTGGCAAAATGTTGCCTGATTACATTTACAATGTGGCAACATAGCGCTGTAGTTAGTCCCCTCTTGCGCTCCCAGATATCTTACTTTTCTTACTACTACCACGGGGGTAACATAAGGTCAGATTGAGGGCGAGGGGAGTGAAGCCAAGAAGAGGAGAGGTAGTCAGTAAATTACCCAGCCGCCATACTGTTTTTAACCTCAAAATTGCACATCAAACTGGTATTTTTCAAAGTAAATGAATGTATTATGCACTTTAGTTGATGTTTTAGGTTGAATACTCTATATGTTAGCCCTGTTCACACACCTTTTAATTTATATTTCCTCAATTTTTTTAATTTGTCGGCCATATTGATCATAGCCACGTCAAGCGTTTGTTTGATTATGCCTGATCCACAATACGCAGTCGGCAGTCAGCAGTTGGCAGTCCGCAGTTGGCAGTCCGCCGTCGGTTGTCAGATATTTATATGTACTTTAAGATATGTATATTCACAATGCGCAGTCCGCAGTTCAGCAGTCGGAGATGGCAAACTTTATCTCTGACTGCTGGACTGCCGACTGCCGAAAAATCCCAACAAATCAGGCGTTACTCACGTAATCACGTGATGTAAACAAATATTGTTTTTAGAGGTTTTCAATGTTTCAAAAGCAAATCAAGCAATTTTTACAAAATTAAAATCAACATTTTCAAAACATGGCCGATTATCAAATATCAGTTTTTAAAAATAATGCAAAAACATCATGGCTGCTGGACTGCACATTGTGAATTGTATTCGACTGCCGACAGCCAACAGCCGGAAGTCGGCTGTCGGCAGTCGACTGCAGACTGCGCTTTGTGAATCGTGCCTTACACTCCCGGCGACATACTCCATCTGGACCCTTCTAACATCTTTGACTACTATTGTTCTGACCTGCAAATTATGGTTTAGGTTAAAATCTGAGCAGTCAAAACATGACTCTACGTTTACTTGACGTAACATAATAAAAGAATAACTGGACGTGGAGCGCAAGAGGGGTTTACTAACGTGCAGTGTTGCCACATTGTGAACTTTAAATGTCGTCATAGAACATTTTGCCACTAACATCTTCGTCTCCAATTTAGCCCAGGAATCGCGTAGTGTGTTTACTGTGCTCTTGTTCATAGCCATCCTGTATACATGACAGTTCTAGACCCTGTGTTTTCATAGTAATTCAACACACGTGAAACATTACTATAGGCATCCTAAATTCATGTTATTATTTGGTGACAAACTAGACTTCACCTGTACATACTCGAGTATAGGTCGTTCGGGATACAGTGAACACTTAAATTTAACCCTTGAAAACTATCACTAGCCGTTACTGCATATAATTCGACATTAACTATAGATCCCTTACTGCTTGTATGGTTGGCAGCGGAATTACGCAATATAGTTCCGTCTATTTTCATATTTAAATTCAACGATACTGAAACAAATCATTCGAAATCGACATAATTGTATTTTATATAATTATTCGACTAGTTTTATCAAATTGCATCGATTCACACTGACTGCACAAATTTAACTGACACGCGCAAACATCAAGTGACGTGTTTGGAGAGATTAGACATTTTCCGGCTTCAGCCGTTGCGCGAAAAGATACGAATTGGCTGAAAATAGAACTTAAGCAGGGCTTTTTTGAGTGCTCACTTTACCCCGAATCATCTATACAATGAGAGAGTTCATTTATGTGATGGCAGTTGCGTGTACAAACCCTTTACAGAAGATTGGTGACTCTACCGTTACACTTATCATTAGCTAGAAGATATTTCTACTATAGGCCACGACATTGTCGGCCAATGAGAGATGTCGGGCGATTAAATAATTGCTTGGAGACTGTGTAGTCTGCTGTCAGAAAATAACGCGAATTTTGCACGTTCCAAAACAGGAAAAAGAAAGGAATAAACATTGGAGAATTAAATCAATGATGTATTATCAGACTGTATTGTTTGTATTCGAGCATACAGTCGCAGGTAAACCACACAAGTCAAACGTCTCGGGAATCAAGCAGATTGTTCATGTCGTCCAGTGTGAAATGTACCCTTAGATGTAACAGGACAACTGCCGGTTTTCTTTTAACCAGGTACCCACATGTATATGATATTTTGTGGTGGTTATCTTCTAGTAAATGATCCTTTTTAACATGTTTACGGTGAACTTATCATTTTTAAGGCCCGGCTTAGTTTTTCCATCACTTGGATTTCTATCTTTCGTCATTTGTTAAGGCTACTGCTTTTACGAATTTTTTCAAATCTGAAAGTGGCCAGGTATTTTGAAAACGTCTCCAAGTTATGTTGAAAACGTTTCTTACCATACAGTATTTTTTTTCTGGACAAAAATTATACTGTTTTGGCTGATTATTTGATTTACGAAAAATTAATTAATTAGCTAAAACTATAGTGCTCTTTGTCTTGAAAAAAATGTATTTTACATTGAAGAAACTATTTTCAATTAAACTTGGAAGACATGCGATATCTTCTCTTGTTTAGGGTTAAAAATAATGATCGTAATACAGTATAAGAAGGTATTAAGGGTGTAACATCGGCATTGCCACTTAACTAAAGGCATTTCACAAAACTTAACGTTATAGCCATTCAATGAATTTTATACAACAAACACTGAAGTAATGACTTGACAAATTATCTAGCAATTTTTAACCAGACTAGCCAAATTACCAACTTTAATTTTAAAATTATATACTTACTACACGAAACTATTTGGTTAAACCTAAACAAGTTTAGTTTGTCATATTTTTATCAACTAGCATGTGAATTTACTTTAATATTTGCCTAACTTCATTTCCCATAGCACAGTGTTATAAATTGTTGTTTGCCTTAATATTGTCAGAAAATCTCTCCTCAGTGATTGAAAATATGGAGCATTCATATTTTAATTTAAATAAATTTGAAGGTAAATTGAAGCACAAATTGATAGTGTGAAATGGACTTTGTAAACACACTACATGCAAATAGTTCTTCACAAACGTTAACGTCTGATGCTGCAGTATAATCCAATTATAGGTAATTGGGGATAAAGCGAGCAATGAGAATTTAACCTTTGAAAAATATCACTAGCCATTACTGCATGTAATTCAGCATTAACTATAGTTGCCTTTCGCTAAGTGTATGGTTGGCAGCGAAATTACGCAATATAGTTCGGTTTGTTTTCCTATTTGATTACAACAATGCAGAAACAAAATCAACTGAAATCGTCATAATTGTATTTTGTATAATTAATAAACTTTTAAATTAAACTGTATCGATTCATAATGACTGCACATTTTATCTTACACGCGCAAACATAAGGTGACGTGACCGAAGAGGTAAGACATTTACCTCCGTTAGCCTTTACACGCCGAAAAATACGAATTGGCTGAAAATAGAATTCAAGCAGGGCTTATTTGAGTGGTCACTTTATCCCGCACTACCTATATTAGTGCTTGGTGACTGTTAGGGAAGCTTTGAAAAGTGATAAATTTGCCGTGATGATCTATACGTAGAGAACAGGAAAATCACATTATTAATTGGGGGCATACTAAGACTTCGTTGACCTGTGCAGACTTGAGCAAATTATTGGGTTTTGTTTCTAACATGCCTCTAGGTCACTTAATGTGCGAATGCGCGCTTTGCAGGAGGTTGGTAACTCCACCACATATTTGTTACATTTTGGCCAGAAGCATTCTCCACGGCAATAAATAAAATTCTAGGCTGATGGCAGACTTCTTACGAGAATACAACAGCTGGCTGCATACAGGCGGTTCGCGATAATGTGAGTACATTTGAAGCCCAAGTTACTTTTTTCTGAGCCAATTTGTACTTTCCTGTCACTTTTTGATATAAATACTACACCCTGAGTTATAGCGTAGGTACGCAAAAGAAAACGTGTCAGATTATGACAAAAACAAATTTATTTATTATTACTATTGAAAATACGGTTTCCAAAAGTGCTAACTTTACCGTGAACACACACTAGTCTGCTACCAGGTTCTTGTGTAAACGGAATTCCTGTACCTGCTAACTTCCAAGACACTTCATGATGGACGCCCATTCTCACCAACAAAAAGGCAGGTAGGTAAATTTATAGGATAAAGACTTGACTTATCTCGACATATGTAATTATTTTATTTTTTTTTTTTTTTTTAATTCTGTGAGGAATAATGCGAAGCTCGTGTATATGGCAAAAATTCTATTTACTTTGACCTACATTACACGTATATTTGAACTGTTAACATGCGATTATGCCGTAAGGTCAAGCAAATTATGAATGTACCGGTATTTTCTTGAGTAATTGTGAAAATCACAAACGTCCTGATCTTAATACGAAAACTAATTACTTAGCGTTTTTGCTGTCGTTAAGTTTTACTAGCTGTAAAATTCATATGTGTTTGCTTCCCTTGCTTTAATTAAATACGATCATTACTATGAATAAATTAATATTTCGTAACCTCATACTGGACATTGGGCAGGAAAACGATAAAATATGCTGCACCGTCTCTAGGTACATTTGTAATGAATAAAAAAAAGTCTGACTCCTACAATTAAGGCTTTCGGGCATGATAAGGGCAATCCAACAAACTAGTTTACATTTGTAGATTTTATTGGATGGTCGTTAAACTCTTCTTCCACTGCGAGTCCCAGAGCAAGCAATATGCGACACGATACGCGCGGAGATTGTTGTGCTGATAACCGATCCCCCCCCCCCAAACTACTGCTACGCGGAGATGTAGTGCAGTCAGTCTGGCCAACAAACAAATGATTCCATTACGTGTCTAGCCGTCTCCGAAACGAAGCTTTTACATATCTAGGGTTTGGGAGTTTAGAGTGGCTATATTCGAACGTTATGAAACAGTGCTGCGTGCGCCAAAGTTGCAAGCTATAAACTTGTTGGTATTTCGATGTAGTTTTTTTTTATTTTTCACTATTGAATAAATTGTGTATTTTTTTATTATAAATAAACTAATTAGCTGTTTCTCTCACATCCTAAATTACGAATTCTACGATATTTATTTATTTTGTTCTAGGGTTGATTTATTTAAAAATATGACACTTATTTCTAAATTAAAATATTATTTGCTCCATACAAAATAACACTACGCACTTTCCATTTACGTTATTACTGTTTAAATGAATACGTATATGTTTTTCAGCCTAAAAGTGGAGTACAAAACGTAAGTAAACAGCAGCCGACGAATTTACGGAGGTATTTGGGAATTTTGCATGCTACTTTACCTCAGTAAATTTTACACTCTAATCCCCCAAATATTTATTGCACTAACATGGTCACGTGGTTGATTTAGTTACCTAAATAGTCGTTTCGAACACGGTCTCTGATATGAACTAAGGTTAATCCTATTGCAGGTTAGAAAGATCAATGTTATAAATTTGTTACAGGGAAAGTTTCTGCCGCTTGAGCACTGGTATCGGTAGTGCACCAAACTGACCAATCACAGAGCATTCCAGAATTTTAAGTTACATTAAGTTGATAATTTAAAACGCAAAATTGTTTTCTTTTCACTTTTAAATTAAGTTAAAAAACTTTTGTCATTTCCAAGTTTATTTAAATTTCATTTTACTACAGTTTCGTATTTATCTGTTACATTAGCGATTGAAGCGAAACTAGTGGCAGAAATTTTCCCTGTGCCAAGCTCTCCCATGAGGAAACATATATTCTGTCGAGCCTGTTGTAGAATTAACTTTAGTTGAACTGAACACTTCGTTTTCATGTACCATGTCGCAGAAAACAAGTTGGCGATATTCAAATAAAAATACAAGTCTGTGTGTATTTTTATGCACAGATGCTAATTTCATAAATTATTATTCTTAAATGATTTTGTTAGTGACATCGCAGTGATTGCGTTATAACTGTAGTAAAAGATGCTTAAGACAGATCATTGCTTTAAAGAGATCAGATAAAGAGTTTCTCACAACACAATTAGTTATGCACACAATTAGTACTGTGCCACAGAACGTTAATTAACTTTGACAATTAAAGAACAAGAATATTTACCATTAATCAATTAAAGACTACAAATCACAATACAAATTCAGTCATATATCTAATCAACAGTCTCTCAAATAGTGACAATGTACAACCTTAACTGTCCTAAGGGAGGATGGCTCACCATGTACAGTGCAGCACCCAGAGTGCACCACTGTCTTCACTCTTGAGGTCTTCGGTTTGACTCCCGTCGCGTACCTCCTTCACCTGTCGACCCGCGTCAGAAGCCCTCTTGTCTCGCCCAGTAATGCTCCGAAGGTATGGGCCTGTAGCCTCGCAGTAGACTCCGAAGTCACCAAGACGGCTTCCTGACATTACCAAGATGTCCTCACCAGCCTCTCTGCACAAGCTTAGTCCCTCCTCCGAGCAGGACCAAAAGCGAACTCTCGAAGCACTTCTTCTCTTGAATCACTAGGTAGACAGTCTCCTCAATTAGCCAGTTACTGCCCTCCTCGACACAACACCGTCAGTGTTGTTCTCCACAGCTCACTGCCTCTGTAGCACTCCAACACAACACCGCAAGTTTTGTTCGTTCTTCCTGTAGCCCGCTGGCGTCCCACAGCCTCGACACCGACCCCCACTGCCATGTTGCCATCCTCGAGATGCCAAACCTCGTCAGCTCAGTCGCGCCGACACAACACCTCCAGTGTGTCCCTTCTGCAGGCTGCTGATGTTACTCAGCCTCGACACCGACAGCCGCCGCCGCCGTGTAGCCATCCTCAAGATGCCACACCTCGTCAGCTCCACCGATGTTACATCAGCCTCGGCGCCGTCGTGATACCGCCCCCAAGGCGCTGGGTTCACATCATCTCTGCGCCGCCATCAGTGTCTCCTCTCGGCCCGTCACTTCTCACGACGCCCATCGCCGCCCCAGCGGCAATGCCGCCCCTAAGGGCGCTGTCTCACACCACTGTCGGTTCTCACTTAATACTCGCTGACTACAAACTCATACTGATCCTCTTCAGACTTCCGACTCCAGACTCCAGACTGACTAGACACTTCAACACTCACTGCAAGACTAAGACTGACTCGTCAAGACTGACTCACTGACTGACTCATCAAGACACTTCACGACTATCACTTCCAGACTGGCTAGACTCTTCAACACTCACTGCAAGACTAAGACTGACTCGTCAAGACTGACTCACTGACTGACTCGTCAAGACTCTTCACGACATTCACTTCCAGACTATCACTTCCAGACTAACACTTCCTGACTAACACTTCCAGACTATCACTTCCAGACTGACTCATGTTGTGCAGTCCCGAGGGTTTTATACGGTCCCTTCAGTGACGTTAATGGCTGATGAAACATGATGTCCTGAGGTCTAAAAATAGACGCTACCTCGGTCGTGCCTGTTGATAGTCATGTATTCGCACTGTCATCATCAGGGAATCCCAATGATGTCTCTCGGGAGTTGCGACATAGTTGTGAAAACCCATGACATCACTGGTTGACTCACACGGCTGACCACCGAGCATGATGTAATGTGCCTGCTGCCCTGCCAACACGCAACAATATTAAAAGTTGTAACCACTTTTGTTAAGTGGTAGGCAAGGCAATATTGCCTTAACATCACCACATGTAAAAATAAGTCGAATTAAATAAATAAGTAAAAATAAATAAAATGACATCTCACTCGTCTTTACCGCCCGACTGATGGCAGTTTAGTTAGAATTGGGCTCTAGCTGATAGATCGGGCCCTGCAGATAATCCCTGTCAGTTTTGGTAACATGAGTTGCCACTTCTTATCCTCTCATAACTGCTCTGCATTCACCCACGGTACTGGGGTTAGAAGCCACATATCTCCACAAGTAGATGTCCTGTTTTCGTCGGGTAAAAAATTGCAATTACTTAATTTTGATTACTGTTTTTACATGATTATAATTATTCCAGAAATGTTCAGACTGCAACATGCTATAGAGCATGGTAAGGCACATGTCAAAGACATGGTTTTATGTGTTATTCATGCTGCATTACTCTACTACAATTAACTAAATTAAATAAAAAAGGCTTTTTTTCCAGAGTTTCTTCTTTAAAAAGTTAAAAGATTTATATGTATATATGTATATATATGTACATATATATGTATATATATGTACATATATATGTATATGTGTATATATGTGTGTACATCAATGTCTTAGACAATTATACGACTTCACGACACCTACTTCCGAAAACGATATACTTTAACTTAATTCGTTCTCTCAAAAATGATCAATAACGGCACACATGTTTCTCACTGTTTAGCAGACCGTATCAAGCACCCTTACGGGATTAGTTACGCCTAAACAACTAATGTACATAATTGCAAAATAACGTTTTAGGGACACCGATAAGGTTTGGATAACTATAGCGTTGCTCCGAAACCCTTATAAAACGTTTAGGAATCCCGGTTTAAGAAATTAAACTGCGATATCTGATAAACTACCTCATACTGGGTTAGGGTTATTTAACACATAGGATATATTTTTAACTTTATATTTCAAGTAATTATTTGGATGTGAAAAACTATTCTTTATAGTAAATAAAATTCGTACAGTTCTTGAAAAAAATCTAGTCAGAGAGCATGTTAAAGGTTCTGTTTACATAGTTAATTCGAAATAATTACCCAGAAAAATGTTAGATCTAAGAATAATGTGGCAAAATGTATTTTGGTTATGTAAGTTAAGGTTTGTAAGTAAGGTGTGAAGTGAGGTATAAAAATAAGATCTAATTTTAATAACTAGGGATGTGCAAAATTCACGTGATTTTCGGAAAGCATACTAGACTGCAAACTATTATGTGCTTCCTCGAAGCCTTAAAGTGGCCGACAATGTCGTGGGCTGCCGCAGAGACCGCTTCTACCCAATATTTAAAAGTCTGACGGTACAGTGACCAATGTCCTGTAAAGAGTTTACACACGTAACTGTCATCACATAATGGCTCGTTCTCAATGAACTCATAGATATATACAGGAAATTTAAGTCTAGCTTACCACCAAATGAGGGGCTTAGATTTATAGTGGTGTAAGTCAGTTAAAATAGTTTCCTCATAAACAATTTTTGAAATCACATAAAAATGCAGCACATTCTTACAATACTAAATTGAATGCATCAATTCAGTGAAGAATGAAAGATTTGTTACAAAATATTATTTTGAAAAATGTGAATAATATGAATAAAACAACACTACTAAATAATAGTGTCTTAAACCACTACGAATCTCAGGACTTTAAATGATGACGCAAATTTTGCATGCCTTAAGTGATGATTATAAGGTTTAAAGTGAGGTATAATAGAGTGGCCTAAAATTTAGGTTTAAAAGTGATTAATAAGCGAGATACAATGCTTATCTCGGAAAGTTCTGAATATTTTCTAAAATCTCATTTATTTATCGAGACATTCGTCATGACACCTTGACAGAAAATTGTGACGTAAAATGGCTATACGAGGAGAAAAGAGACACACACGCCAGCACTTTCGTTACTCATCTGTCGGAATACAACGATCAAAGTGTAATTTTTTTTCGTAATTAGGCTCCTGGACAGCAAGATTGTGCTGTCATGCTTGTGTGACAGATTGCATAGAAACAAGCGAACTATGCATTTGTCAGTGAACTGAACTGTTTATGTGGACATACGTCATTGCGAGCGAATGTTTCCGTCTTGCAGAAAAACCTCTTAATAAAAAAATAGCTGCTATAAATAAACATAAAACATACATACAATTCCGGAAAGAAATATAATCGTATCCCGAAAACGACACGGAAACAAAAATAAAAATCGATCTGTAACAACACAAATTAATTCCGGAATGGAATACACTCACTGTATGAAGAAAAAATACACAAAAAAACAAAACAAAAGAACAGAACAATAAAACAACGAAATGAGGAGTATGAAAATTGGCGACAAAATAGGCGAGGACAGCGATGACAATACGAATCACGAGAGACATGAATGGATGTGAACACAGACTAAAAAAACAAAGACAAAACAGACGAAAAGTAACAGGCTTCTTTCAGCGACAACAGATGTGACGTTTTGTCCAGTCTTAAGATACCTGCACAGACTCAGGAACTCCAGCAGACTGACTGTCGGTAGTTTCGAACGCCAACGACGTGTGCAACCTGCATTGCATGCATGTTCGTCCAATATAAAATGCTTAGGCTTGATTCACAATACGCAGTCGGCAGTCAGCATTTGGCAGTCCGCAGTCGGCTGTCGGAGACAAATATGTACGTTTAAGATATGAGTACTCCCAATGCACATTCTGCAGTTGGCAGCCCGCCGTCGGAGATAAATATTTACGTTTAGGATATGAGTACTCCCAATGCGCAATCTTCAGTTGGCAGTCCGCTGTCGGCCGTCAGAGATAAATATGAACTTTTAAAATATGAGTATTCACAATACGCAGTCTGAAGTTGAGCTGTCCGCAGTCGGCTGTCGGAGGTAAATGTGTACGTTTAAGATATGAATATTCACAATGCGCAGTCAGCAGTTGGCAGTCAGCAGTTGGCAGCCCGCAGTCGGCTGTCGGAGATAAATATGTACGTTTAAAATATGAATATTCACAATGCGCAGTCTGCAGTTTGGCAGTCCGCTGTCGGCTGTCGGAGATAAATACGTACGTTTAAGATATGAGTACTCCCAATGCACATTCTGCAGTTGGCAGTCCGCCGTCGGAGATAAATATTTACGTTTAGGATATGAGTACTCCCAAGGCGCAATCTGCAGTTGGCAGTCCGCTGTCGGCCGTCGGAGATAAATATGAACTTTTAAAATATGAGTATTCACAATGCGCAGTCTGCAGTTTGGCAGTCCGCTGTCGGCTGTCGGATATAAATATGTACGTTTAAAATATGAATACTCACAATGCGCAGTCTGCAGTTTGGCAGTCCGCTGTCGGCTGTCGGAGATAAATATGTACGTTTAAGATATACTCTCAATGCACATTCTGCAGTTGGCAGCCCGCCGTCGGAGATAAATATTTACGTTTAGGATATTAGTACTCCCAATGCGCAATCTGCAGTTGGCAGTCCGCTGTCGGCCGTCGGAGATAAATATGAACTTTTAAAATATGAGTATCCACAATGCGCAGTCTGAAGTTGAGCAGTCCGCAATCGGCTGTCGGAGGTAAATATGTACACTGAGAGAAAGAATTGTTTCATTATACTAAATATATTTGTTTGGGTGACGTTTGCTTTAACTAAACAATATTTTGTTGGTAAGACCAAGCATGGCGTCCTCCAAACAAATTTAATTATTTCCCTCGACCAAATTATTCATTTAAACGCACTTTGTTTTTGCCAAATGTATATTTGGTTACTACAGGCCATCATATAAATATTTTGTGTAAACAAACAATTCGTTACAACATGTCAACATAATAATATTATTAGTTATAAGTTAAGTGCTTTGAACCAACAAATTTTTTTCGTTGGACTAAACGATTTTGTTGGCGAAACTAAATACATTTGGTTGACTTGTGGAAGATGGCAGGCTGGCGTACGTAAGCGATAAGATGGCGAACACTGTATACCTCAACATTCAAAATATAAGTTTGTGCCACAAGTAGGACGTCTAAACTGTCAATCAGCATAATTTTAGTATCTTAATTTTAGCTATAACAATTTCAAAGTGGTTAATTCGATTGATCACAAAAGAAAATGCTATAAACTTGAAAAACACCGCAGCTGCACGACTCGTTCTTTGTGCTGAGGTGCACGACCTAACTATTCCTATACAAATAACAATCTCACTATCATGGAAGCGTTCGTAGCTCAGTTGGAGCTGACCCCCCGTGGCTCAGTTGGTTGAGCGGCTGGCTTTGATGCTGGGGGTTCTGGGTTCGATTCCCAGGTCTGGGTGGGTGTAAATTTGTGTTTGTCCATTTGGTTCTCAAAAATTGTCACTATACAAGTTGTCTCACGCAAAGTACTGGGGTTACTCAAATTAAGTCACTTTGCACCAACAAAATTTTTTTCTCAGTGTAGGTTTAAGATGTGAGTATTCACAATGCGCAGCCTGCACTTGGCAGTCCGCAGTCGGCTGTCGGAGATATATATATATGCAGGTTTAAGATATGAGTATTCACAATGCGCAGCCTGCAGTTGGCAGTCCGCAGTCGGCTGTCGGCTGCTGGACTGCACATTGTGAATTGTATTGGATTGTCGACTGTCAACCACCGGCTGTCGGCAGTCGATTGAGAACTGCGCATTGTGAATCGGGCCTTAAGGAGGTGTTTGTATAGGGATTTGTATAAACAAGGTTACTACGGAATGAAACAACTGTGATTGACAGGTAGTACCTCAGGAGGAGTAACAGTTGTAATCATCCAGTCACTGGAGTAAACACGATATGAAGTGTTTCGAAATACAACCTGTCATTAAACAGATTTGCAAAATTCAAGAGTTCCTTGTTACAGTCTATGGTTATTTATTTCTTGTAATTATGGCGATTCTTGGAGGAAAAAAATGTTTCTTGACGGGCCACACTTACAAACCGCCTAGTCGCTTCTTAGGAATTTTATATGGAGTATGTTTAGTTATTTTCACTTCTTGTAGAATAGTTAATTTTTTCGCGTATGCACTAAAGACTACTACCGAACGAACTAAAAAATGTATTAATAATTAAAGGTGTTAAACATTTTGATAGGGACCACGGCGGTCGAGTGGTCAGACCACGCGAACACCATAGACGCTGAGTCAGCAGATAAGAAGAACCGTGAACACTGTAACAATTCAGGGCTGCCAATTTTGCATTCACAGAGAAAAACAAGATAATCAGTGTTAAAAATATTAATTCTATATGAATGGGTTTTAAAGGCAACTTTATATATATATATATATATATATATATATATATATATATATTCTTGATATGTCTTAAAGAATACTAAAACCAGTATGGATTTCGAAAAAAAGCTTACATTTTATTTTTTGTGAAATGCGAGTTTTGAAGTAAAATTTTATACAGAATGTCCCAGGAAAAAATGTCCAGTCAAATCAGGAAATAAATAATGCCAACTATATTCCTATGGAATTACTTGTACGTTTGCTAACTATGACAATTTTTAGCTTCCTTGCTTTGTTTCTTCGTTTTGTTGTTTCTCATTTTCTCGTACTTAGTCCTGTAACGTAACTTTGAGTTTTCTGCGACTCAGAAGCGCTTGCTAGCAACGATGTGTATCCAACAAAATACTACAGCTTGTCACCTCAAGTTTAGCGAGAACAAAACTAGTATCACAGAATATATTGAACCTGTTTTCAAGACAAAAAAAAACAATGCGGTCTTAGCTAATAATTTAACTAAGTAAATATTATTTAACTGACTAACGAGAAAATATTATATATTTTGTCTAGCAATACTATTCTGCAGTGCAAAAACTATTCCCAGCGAAACTATGAGACAGTATATATACTACATTAACCAACATTATGTAGAACTGGGGTATAGTGATCTTCAGTTAGGTAGGAGTCGTGTCCACGTACTAGTGTTAAATGTCTAGCATGACGCCAATTGAACAGCCACGTCTATCGTGGATAGTTTGGTTCTGTCGGGTTGGCACGGGGAAGGTCCAGGTGGAACGCAGCCTGAGGTTTCGGTTTCTTCGTGCTTGTGGTTGACACTGATGACGGGGTCAGCGGCCTTCCAACGGTACCACTTCTTCCATCTACCTTCTACGTTTACCGTCCAGTCCGCGTTCCGTTATTCGTCGTTGCGTGCTCCGTGGCCGTACCTTAGCTGGCGCCAGTTTACTAATTGTATAGCTGAACAAAATCATCATAATCTAACCAAGCAGTACCGGAGCCAGGCAATTGTGTGAGAGGGGCAAAACGATCTTCCTACCCTCCCTCCCCCCCCAAAAAATCAGAATTTTACTTTCTAAATTTTGAATAAGTAAAATATTGGGTAATAAATAATTAATATTAGTGTTACACTAAATTTTTCTCAGTAAATAAAAGTGTAATTAATTTTTAGCTATGAAACAACGTGCACTTAAATTACGTGTTGAGATTAAATTTGTCAACCAAGTTTGATTTACAAGCTTTGACAAACACATGAATGTGTTAAGGGGTCTGGAACGGTACGATGTCGAGAGGACGACCGAAATACTCAATCGTCAATAAAATCTGAACTGCTCATCAAAATTCGATGATATTATTTTTGCCAAGTAGATATTTTATTAGCGGACGTTTATTTATATAGCACTATGCGGTAGTATGGTTTACTTTGAGTAAAAAATTAAAATAAGTTTTTTTTAGAAAAGACAGTGCTTGACACCACAAAGTCTACAAAAATTGGAAAACTGTAATTTTTATAATTTTTAATATGATAATATTTAGTCCTCTGTAGTAACAGAATTTGAAAAATACTCGCGTTTTGATTTGGAAATCATTTTACTATCCTAAAATTTCTGCGTGAGAGGTTATGGATGTTAAAATAATTTTCAAATGAAAACACGAGTATTTTTGAAATTTGGTTACTATAGAGGCCTAGATATTATCATATTAAAAATTATAAGAATTACAGTTTTCCATTTTTGTAGATTTTGTGGTTCCAAGCCCTAATTTTTCTAAAAACAGTTTTTAAATTTCTACTCGAAAGTAAAGCATACTACCTCGTATAAATAAACGTTCGCTGATAAAATATCTACGCGGCAAAAAAAATCCCATCGAATTTCGATTAGTAGATCAGATTTGATTGACAATTGAGTATTCCAGTCGTCCGCTCTTCATCGTACCTTTCCATACCCCTTAAGTAATGCAACACCTCACAATATACATTATAGCTCTACACTACAAAATATATTTTATTGTATTTTTATCTCAGCCCAATATTTGATTAGTGCGCGTTCATTATTAGTTGAATTAGTTTCTTCAATGTGGATATTCCTTTCGTGTTCTAATTTTCCTTGTGAAATGCGACAGGGGCAGATATCCCTTGTTGCTCCCTCCTACTAGATTCGGCAATGTAAATAAGAGCATACCCAGACTTAAGTTTGAATCAGGCACGAATATATTGTGGAGATACAGAAAAGCGAAATTCTGAGAAAATAAACCGACTTATTTTTCTTAGTGTTGTACGTCTTCCCACAATACTGAGTAAAAATAAAATAAAAAAAAATTAATTACAATTTGGCTTCTTCAGTATTATTTTTATTGCTTCAGAGGGATTTTTTAGACCTGTGCCGTTGGGTGCGAGGGGGGAGGGAGGGGGGACGCTTCCGTGGATCCGTCCCTGCCTCACCGTCCATAGACGACTTTTATCTGTTATCTTAAGACGACTTTGAAATCACTTTGTATAATCCTGCCATTTTTAAATAGACACAGTATTTTAAGTAATAAACACTCTGTACAAATTTCACAATAAATACCCAAAAGTTAATATCTGAGCAAACATTAAATACTTGTTAAAATAAATTTTCTTGACAATACAGTTTCCAAAATGGCTCACTTAATTGTTAAGAGCCGATAACATTTTTGAACATATCAATTCAAAATAACGCAGTTTGCACAAATACAGACTTTTCTCTCCAAAACACAAAATATTATCATTTATGGTGTCTTAAAGTATCGAGTTATTGAACTGTTCAATTTTGCTTAAAAAACCAACACTTTTCAAAATTGCGAAGAACAAGTTATTCAAAACTTATTATTTGCCTAATTTCAGTACAGCTGTGTGCGAAGCTAAGTGCGAACTTTAAAGAACGTATTTGAAATAAGTACGTTATTTTTAAAGGTGTTACTACGTAAATGTGTTTCAACTATCAGGACATTTGCGAAGAGAAGTGAAATTTTTTGTGTACGATTTTAGAGTAAGAAGTCAATCGTCCTTTACCAATTCCAAATCTGCGTTGGCTTAAAGACATAACGTTATTGTCTGTGTACTTAAAAAAAGATACCAATAATTTAATTTTCCGGCAATGTTAATAAAAAGACGTGCACAATATTTGAATTAATACTTTGTGATTTATCTAAGGATACTGACACGGTTAGGAATCCTGCTTATATTAAACATTTTAAGTGCGTGATGAGATATTTGCTAGATATCCCTGGAGTATCTCGTAGGCTGTTTTTAGCATGTATGACATGAAATAACTTCGTAATATTACGACTCGTAACCAGACAGATTATTCAAAAGTGCAAGGTATTAATTTCGAAGCTAAAACTATCGTACCTCATGAAGAATACTACGTATATGTTTTACCTAACGCTTCTTTAACAGGACTACTAAAAATAACAGAGGGAGATAAATGAAAATATAAATTGCGTTTGACACTAGTATTGGTATGGGTTATAGGCTAGTTGATCAAAAAATTTTCACCAAGGGCAAATTATTTTGCCCGTATAAATGACTTTTCACGAACATTTGCAGCTTTGCTTCATTATCGGTGAGTGTATGTTTTTAACTCTCAGCGTCTGGGCTTCTAGCTGCAAATCAGAGACGTGTGGTGTCGCAGTAACAGTGTTATCAATGCCACAATACGTCTTTGCATACGACGCACTGCCAATAACCATGAAAAAATTTGCATATGTAGGCTACCCATAAGGCAATGAAACATGGTGTTGAAAATTCTTGTAACAAAACACGAGTGGCTGTACTTATTACCACACAGAGAAAAAAGTCTGGTACAGACAACCGTCTATATGATGGGCTGAGATTCTTAACTCAGAAATATGTAGCAGTTTCGTTTTTATTCATATTATAAATTTTTTTTCATAAGAATATGCTGTAAAAATATTTCACTCTTAACTGAATTTCTGGATACCATTACAGTATAGCAAGATTGTACTGGATTTTGCATGTGATTACAAACAATTGTTAACGAGAAAACAATTTTATCTGACTTACACCACTCTAAGCCCCGCGTATGTTTACGAAAGGCAAAACAAGCGTCGTAACAGTTAAATCTACCAAATATTTGGTTGTCAGGCAAATTAATTTATCTCAGGAATAGTTAAATATACATTTTCTTAGATTAGCATAGCCACTATATTCAGCCCCGCACACAGAACCCCCCCGCCCTCTTCTGGCACAAATATGAGTATATAACTAAATAAACTTGATTAAAATTTGAGTAGTTCGATATAAACTAGGCTTTATTTTAAGGTTTTGACATACGTGCAACTAAACAACACTAACAATCACGGACTTTTAAATATACAAATATAAACTTTTAGACGTTCATATAAAATTTGGGGGGGGGGGGGATGGGTCCGGTGGATTTGCACCTCCCTTTCTCTATTTTAAGCATTTATTATACATATTTCAGCAACAAAAATTGTGCTGCGATAAATACATTTTTGTTTCGCAATATATTATATTGCGAAACAAAAATGTGTACGTTCATAATGTTGACAGTTCAGAAAACTTTTCCGCTGTGCATGCGTGGCGACGACAAAGTAAGCTTGCAGCGAGTTGCAGCGCACGCCTTTCTTTGTTGTGATTCACGGCTGGCCACGCCGATGACCTCGCGGCCGAAGGAGTGGTGCGAGTGACGTGTGTGGTGGTGCGCAGGTGACCTTGGTGGTGGTGTCGGCGCTGGCCGCGTGCCATAGCTACCCCGCCGCAACCGGCCCGTACCTGCCGCAGTCGGCGCCCTTGCTGCTGGCTCGACCCTCGCCGCTCGCCGCCAAGCCGCTGCTGCTGCCAGCTGACGCCGCACACGCCGCTAAGTGAGTGCAATGTTGCCGTCACGCTTACTGCGACTTTTTCCCCGCCACACTACTCCGGATATACCTTAACTCTGCACTGCTGCCACTCTTCCTGCAACTATAGCCCCGCCTCACTACTCTGGATCATGGCCTTAGAAGTTCAGGTCTGGACACTGCTATAAAATATTGACCCCCTTATGACTGATTTTAGTTCCTTCACTATCCGCAAAAATTAATGAAAACTGGTGGCGCCACTAGCACACTCGTGCTAGTAATTATTTTTCAAACATTAAATGTATTATATTTTTAAAGTACAAATATTAGAAACTTACTTAAGTTTAACCAGAATATGTTTAAACACTTGAGTTTTGATTAAAATAACGAACTTCTTTTAACAACAGCCCCACTGCGATAGTGGCGCCAACAGTTTCGTTCAGTCATAAGAGGGTCAAAGACAAAGCATTGAAGAGTAGGTGAGTGTCCATACCTGAACTTCTAAGACCGTGCTATGGATATACCTTAACTCTGCACTGCTGCCACTCTTCCTGCAACTATATCCCCGCCTCACTACTCCGGATATACCTTCACTCTGCACTGCTAACCACTCTTCCTGCAACTATATCCCCGTCTCACTACTCCGGATATACCTTCACTCTGCACTGCTGCCACTCTTCCTGCAGCTATATCCCCGCCTCACTACTCCGGATATACCTTCACTCTGCACTGCTGCTACTCTCCCTCTCTCCCTACCAATATATCCCCGCATCACAACTCCGAACATACCATCTCTCTGCACTGCTGCCACGCTTCCTGCGGGAATATCCCCTTTCACTATTCCGGATATACTTTCACTCTGAACTGCTGCCACCCTAACTGCGAATAAATCCCCGCCTCACTATTATTTATTATTATATTTCAATTTATTTTACGTTATTGTTGGTAAATTCATGAGAATGGTCATGATATTTTGTGGAAAATTTTGCGTATAAAAATTTCCGTCATATATTTACAATAATCTTAATTTAAAATTATGGCATAATTTTTGTTGTGAATACCATTGTAAAGAACGGAAAACTGTTAATGTTACTGTACTCAAACTACATTATTAACATAGGCCTACTTTATTCGATTAAACTCACTTCTACAAATTTAAAGTATCAACACATATGCATTGGAGATTTTAAAATTACTGTCCGCGAGCAGGGTAACCAAGGATTCAGATGCCTTTCTTGTGACTTTTTGTGAGCTTGAAAAATGTATTCATAACACTTATTGAACGCCACAAGTTGAAATTTACACTGCTCAGGCCAGGGGCGGAACCAGCTTTCTCGTTTGAACCATTCCTTTATACGTAATTTTATTTTTAATTCTTTGTTTTATTTAGCTCTCTTTCATGTGGATTTTCTTCGTCTCGGAACCAATTTTTTTAATAGGTACACTAAAATCAGCCCACTTTAACGTCCAACAGCCTAAAAGATTCTATACAACTGATGGCCACACCGAGATGAAGAAACATGCCAGCGGTTGGATATTTGTGGGTTATACAGATTCTGAGCCACAGCTAATGCAATTTAAGGTCACGCTATCCTGTTTCTACTAATTTTGTAAGCTTAAACGATAGCAGATATCACAAATCTGTTTGGTAGTTTTGTTTGAATTTTTTTTCGCATTAGCTAATTTTTTTTTCAAAACGTGAATTATACAGTTTTGACTAAAACGTCAGTTAGCAATAATTTAGGTATTTACATGTTTTAGTCATCTCTGTCGCTTGTGGCAGGTTCTGCCCTCCTGTACCTGATCCCTAAGGCTTAACAGGAGACAACTTACAGATCTTAATACCGGGGGGATGCCACCCACCCCGGGCCAGCCATTGATTACCAGAACACACCCATTAGAACTGGTGAAGATAGGGTAGTTGAATACCACTATCAGAGGGAGATACGCTCCTGCCAATCGCGGTGGTGGGTAGTGAAAACCCACTCACCTAGCAACAGAATACCTTCAGGTTTTCTGGAGGCATCTACCTTGCTGAGGGCGAGGCTATCCTCCTCTACGAAACCGCTTCGTGGGCGAGTCCAGTAAGACGGACCAGACCATGACCCAGGGCGAACCCCAAGTCTACTCCCTAGCGGGAGTTATACCACTACCACTCAGAGTCCAACCCGTGATCGGCTCAGCTTACGCTGGGGCTTCACACCGATCCTCTGAGTACCTGCGAAATACCATGCATCCGAGTTTTCACCCGAGCAGGTGTCCACCTTCCAGGACTCCAGAACCCCTTCTCCAGATCTAGGTATTTACATAACTAACTAAAGTCATAGGATTTACTTCCTTGAAAAAAAAAGAAACAATATGGAGAAATTCTTTTTAAACTAAACCACCCGCCGTACAGATTTTTGATATCGGCTCTCCTTTGGGATTAAAAATAGTTAAATTAAAAAAAGTGGAAACAAGTGAGCATGACCTTAACGTGTAATTTTCTATCCTTGCTTCCGGGAGATCTCCAGTGTAAGCTGCGTCCTTGTGCATTGGATACAGAAACCAATATATTGACCTAGGTAAAATCTGTTTATTCCTTAAAATAACCTAAGGTTTGGTAATTATTTCAGCATAAAAATGTTTTGATTATATTCCTAATATGATCAATGTTTAGTTTTAATCTCTCAATCAACATTCTTTTTACATTTTATTTTAAAAAATTAATTGATTTATAAATTGATAGGAAAACGCAATTGATTAAATAGGATTTAAGTAAATTAGAGCAAAATATAAAGTAAATATTTCGAATATCTTAAATTTTAAATGAATATTGATTTGTAAGTAAGTAATACATATTACGACTTTAAAAGAGCGCTGCACCCCTTTAAATAATTAGAATGTAATGTAATAGCCAATGGTTTTGTAGCTTTTAAAATAAAAAGAATATTCGTTATGGCAATCGTATTAATTAGGTCCCACTACGTAATTAATGTTATTCGCAACTGTTATTAAAATACTATTTCAAACATTGTACACTCCTATCGAGCAATTCTGACGGCGAAACTAGATATTTTAATACTTCCATGAAACTGCTTTTTTGCAGATTGTGGGTATTTTTAAATATGCTGTATGAAATTGTGTACTGAGGTAAAAATGACCCACAATGCTAGTGCAGTCATTCCTTTTTCTGGTGTGAAATCTGTCGTCACTCACTTTAATTGCTGTGTCTATCTTAACACTTTCTGAATGACCCACCACACTACTCTCTAAATTAAATAATAGAGCCACAATCTTATATGCAACAGCTAGGGTTAATGTAAGATTACTTGCATGAGCCACTTAGTTTTACGTGTGTGCAAAATTACTTTCAAAAGAAACTATCGCTGCGACATGCATTTTGTTCCAATAAAATACCGTGCTAAGATTCGCCACATTCATGAATATCAGTGAACCCACGCAAAAGGGAAATATATTCAGATGCATGGCTTGATCGATTTATGGTGTATGAGTAACTCTCGAAAACGTCGTTGGTAAACACCTATACTTACAGTTTTTTGTTGATATTTAATGTAACTATGTGTTATGAATTTATTATTTAACTTGTGTTGCAAACTAATTATAAACAGTTTCCATTTCTTATGTCGAATGTGCAAGAAGAATTGACTTGTACACTATGGTAACATTTATAACGTCGGTATGATCAGCCAATAACATTCTTGTAAAATAACGGCACCATTCGTCTACAGTTGTAGTTCTAAACACTAGAATCACAATTCATGGACACGTACTTATTGTGGCTGACATCACGATCACGTACTCATACAAAGTTAGTCGCCTTGTTGAATGTATAACTTGTGCAGCCGACGACGCCTCGAAGTGCAGAAGCGCTAAGAGAATCCCAGGCACGCGTATCGCGCCTCATCGTAGTCTCTAGATGTTATAAGAAGTCACGCACTGGGGTAAGGTAAGTTTGCTCGGTCACATGGTCAGGTTCTGTCGACTAACCATGCTACACTCTGAAAATATGGATAACTTGCGCCCGTCACGTGTTCTTCACCTTCTTCTTCAAGCCAGGCCTTAAGAGGGCGTGGTACATAATTCAACGCTAAAAGTATTACTCTATAACTGTAGGTTTCTTGAAACCGATTTGCAAAAATTAAACAATAGCAATCCTAGACAATAGTTTTAGCCAACGTTTTAAACTAAATTATTTCCGGTGTTACTAACTTATAAGGCACAATCTCTGACGCCGGAACCTCGTGTATTTAACTGCGGCGTAAGAGATCACGCGTGACGAATTAGTAATTTTGGATAAATATTTACTCATAAAGTTGGCAAATACAATTATCTGGGATTGTCATTGAGTATTTTATCCATATTGGCTTCGAAAAAAGCGTAGAAATCAATTGATGTTTTCAGCGTTTATTTATCTACCACGCACTCTTGTTATATGCCAACTTTATGAGTAAATGTTTATTCAGAATTACTAATTCGTTACGCGTGATCTCTTGCGCCGCAGTTAAAAACACGCGGTTCCGGCGTCAGAGATTGTGCCTCAGAAGTTCGTAACACCGGAAACAATTTTGTTTAAAACGTTGATTAAAACTGTTGTCTAGGATTGTCATTGTTTAATTTTCTCAAATTGGTTTCAATAAACCTACAGTTATAGATGAATGCTTTTAGCGTTGAATTATGTACCACACCCTCTTAAGGGCGCCCCATACCACGCGTTTAAAATGTGTTGCAGTGTTTTCGTAAGTACGTTATTTTAATGAAACTATTCCACATGTGCCAATTGTATCAATGTACGAAGGTAAAACACACTTCAGACGATGACGAACGGGTAGTTTCAAAGCTATATGTCAATTAGAAAAATAATTTCGGAATCCCATCAGAATGGTTAAAAACAGCTTTCTAAACCTTATGCAGCATATCAGGAAACTTCTCACGGGATTAATGTTCAACTACTATTGAAATGTGCAATGGAATTAGCTTGTCAATAAAAAGATGGGGGTCACCACTGAACGTGTCTGTCAGGTGAGGGATCTATGACATAGGTCGTTCGGGATAAAGTGAGCACTGTGAAAGTTTAACTTTTGAAGAATAGCACCAGCCGTAACTGCATATTATTCAACATTAATTATAGTTACGTGATTGGCAGTGACTTGCCGAAAATAGTTCGGTGTATTTTCTTACTTAAATACAACAATGCTAAAATAAATTCAAATGAAATTGATATATTTGAATTTGGTATAGTTTATCAACTTTAATTCATCAAACTAAAATGGTTGCTACCGACTGCACAATTTATTTTACACGCGCCAACATCAAATGACGTGTCCAAAGACGATAGACATTTCCCTTCGTTAGCCGTTACGCGTGGAAAGATACGAATTGGCTGAAAATAGACATTTTTTCAGGGCTACTTTTAGTGCTCACTTTATCCCGAACCGTCTATACTACTGCGCGCCGTTTCAGTGTCTTGTGCTAGAAGTGATAGGGCCTACTGCACCAGATGATTCTGTCAATATCACCCTTCGCGCCGTGCCTCACTCATACATACACACGGCCAGTCAGAGGGCGTCGTAATCCAAACGACTGCAAGGAACTCGAGGTTCTAAAATGGCGGGTATAAAAATAACATGTTTTGCACATTTGTAGAATAGTTTACTAAATTCGACGTACGCTGCACCTTTTCCCATGGTACTTTGTTTATACTTCATACAACATTTGTTTCAATCTTATTTTCAAACTATTTAAAACATCTTTTATTCAGGTTTCACTTCGTTGCGGTACCTGTTATACCTGTTTACATTTTTTCACGAAAATTGTTCTGTTTCGTCTGCTAATATAATCTTGCCTTGCTTTCGAGAAGGGTAACCAGGCAGTTTTAGAATCCGATCTCGTGAAATTTTTTTAGCGCGAGTAAACTTTACTCGAGTTACTCTTTGAATGTCTCAAGCTAAAATTTTGTCCCACCTACCTACCTTTGAGAATTTTATAATCGTCTTAGGCGTAATTCGCTGAACTGGCGTGCTGTGTTATCGCCAATAGTTCGCTCCTATGAGACTTTCAGTAGTGATACCATCAGTTTTAGGCAGGGCGCAACAGCAGGGGGAGCAAGGATATATTGCTTCCCCCCCCCCCTTTTCGCCGATCTCTTAGAGCATGGGCAAACCTTAACTACTTAACGTCTCTACACACAATCATTTTACTTGTTCCTTATTTTAGTAGTATAATATATGATTTAATGTAATTTTATGAAATAAAAACCTTATTATCAAAGATGGTAACAATATCACCCCCTGAACATGACAATTATAATAGCATTTATTATTTTCCCACACCTTTGGGAATATGAGTTGTTGTGCTCCTGAATATGTGCATAAATATGAGTTGTACGTACCTACAACATTTTAAAGATTCTGCACCAAGATGTCTATACTGTGCCTAATATAGTCCGAAATAACACAATTTCCACTATTTTCGACATGAGATAAAATAATACTGTAAAATTAATGGTACCTGAAATGAGCGTATACGCGTGTCACATTCTTTGAATAATACTACTATGGGTCATTCGGGTAAAGTGAGCACTAAAATTTTAATTTTGGAAAAATATGCTAGCCGTTACTGCATATAATTCAACATTAACTACAGTTGCCTTACTACCTGTATGGTTGGCAGCGAAATTAACGCAATATAGTTCCGTGTATTTGTCTATTTAAATGCAATACAGAAATAAAATCAACCAAAAACGACATAATTGTATTTTATATAATTAATAAATTGTTTTTATTAATCTGTATCGATGGATACTGACTGCACAATTTATCTTACACGTGCAAACATCAAGTGACGTGCCCAGAGAGGTTAGATACGGCCCGTCGTTAGCCGTTATGCGCGGAAAGATACAAATTGGCTGAAAATAGAACTTTAGCAGGTCTTTTTTGAGTGCTCACTTTATCCCGAACCGCCTGCAAGCAGACATCACTGACGCATGACGAGGTTACAGTGTAAAGTATTATCTGCCAAATATCTTGCACGAGAGCTAGGTGACCGGGACAGACGGTAACTTGAGATTATGTTGAAAACAGACATCCTCGCCAAGACGTTATCGTACGTGATATGAAAATGATTACGTAAAATCTTAGAAGGAGCTTAAAGAATAAAACCTATTCGAAAGTAGTATCTAGAAACTTCCATGAAAGTGAGGCATTGTTTATTGATTTGATGTGTATCCAACTTCCTTTCTAAGTTTCTTGAAAGCCTTCCACTCTTCTTTCGCAAAATTGCCAGCGTTCTACGACTGGTGGACACAAACTGCATAAGAATTAGTGCCAGAACTTTCTCTTTTCCTTGACGTGACTGGCGGGAAGATTCACAGCGAAACATCAGCCTTTGCCTTACACAACAAACAGTGTTTTTGATACGTCATCTTTTGTGACACGTCTACAAATATAAGGTTATCTCAGAAACTATTTTGTGGCATGCTAAACTTGAACCATGGGTGTAACTACACTGTTCTGTTTGTGAATTATACGTATATAAACGAAAGACTGATATAATACCCTATTCAGTCAAGCTTTAGAATCGTCATTGTGACAGCAGTCAGTAAGCCTATAAAGTGGACTAAATAATGTTACAGAAAGGTACGGCCAAACTTTCACGAAATATTCGACATACACAAAGAAAGAAAATATGTGATATAGACATATGTCCGGAAACGCTTAGTTACCATGGTAGAGATCAATTTCTTACATCTCGTTAAATGTCATCGTAAAAAATATTTCGTACAGACACTGTTCCAATTATCCAATGCAATGTTTCGTTAGAATGTACGTTACTTCCTAGGATCACCGCCAGGTGGGCGACGTGACGGAAGGTAATCGTGACTGCATTGCGTCTCTTCAACTCACATGAAATGATGGACTGGGAGCACACACGAATAGACAGTACCAGCATTACGTAACACTCGTTCTTAAATGAAATGTTCAAATGACTTCCGTGAACGAGGATACATGCGTCTACCCTCCGCCGCATGGAATCCCTGGTGCGCTGATGTATCCCTGGAGTATGGCGCATCCGGTACCGGCGTTGCGTATACAAGAGCTTTCAAATGCCCCCATAAATAAAAGTCCAGAGGTCGGGAGAGCGTGAAGACTAAGGAATTAGTTCACATCTACCAATACATCGGTCACAGAATCTGTAAGTGAGCAGTGTACGAACAATGCGACTGAAATGTGCTGGGGCTCCATCGTGCACGAAGTACATATTGAGTCGTACGTGTAAAGGCACACGTTCTAACAGCACAGGTAGAGTATTCAGTAAGAAATCATGATAACGTGCTCCGATGAGCCTAGGTGGAAGTACATGAGGCCCAATCAAGACGTCACCAACAATACCGGCCCAAACGTTCACAGAAAATCTGTGTAGATGACGTGATTCCACAATCGCGTTAGGATTCTCGTAAGCCCAAACATGTTGATTGTGAAAATTTACGATCTGATCTCGTTGAAATGAAGCCTCATCCGTAAATAGCACATTGGCACTAAAATGAGGATCGACACATTGTTTAATGTACCATTCAGAAAAGTGTACACGTTGAGGCCAATCAGCTGCCATTAGTGCCTGCACACGCTGCACATGGTAGGGATACAGCAGGTTCTCATGTAGCACTCTCCATGCAGTTACATGGTCAACGTTACCGTGTAGCAGCAACTTCTCTGACGCTGACAGTAGGGTTGTCGTCCACTGCACGAAGAATCGCCTCTTCCACTGCAGGCGTCCTCGTCGTTCTAGGTCGTCTCCAGACACGAATAATAGGCTGGAATGTTCCGTGGTCCCTAATACGTCGATCAATTGCTTCAAACGTCTTCCTGTCGGGGAACCTTCGTTGTGGAAGTCTGTCTCGATACGAACGTACTGCGCCACGACTATTACCCTGTGCTAATCCGTACATCAAATGGGCATCTGCCAACTCCGCATTTGTAAATATTGCACTGCTTGCAAAACAAGTACGTGATGAACACTAAGCGAGTGATGCAGTGTGCTTAATACTACGACTGTACAGCAATGCATGGCGTGTCAACGTAAACAATGCAGTCCAGATTTCCTTCCGTCAAGTGGCCCACCTGGCGGTGAACCTAGGAAGTAAAGTACATTGTAAAGAACCAATCCATTGGGTATTTGGGACATTTTCTGTACGAAGTGTTATTTACGATGACATTTTACGAGATGCAAGGAATTTAGCTCTACCATAGTAACTAAGCATTTCCGGACATATGACAATATCACATATTTTCTTTCTTTGTGTGTGTGGAATGTTTCCTGAAAGTTTGGCCGTACCTTTTTTTAACATCCTGTATAATTGACAAGTCACGACGCATCCAATTCAGATTCGAAATTTATCTCAGTTTATGAATGTAATGCCAAACAAACATAATGAAATGAATTCCAGTGGTCCTTTTCTTTACACTATAGACTATTATTTTGAAAATTACCATTTTAGAAGTCTCTTTCAATAAATAGTTTTGTTATTTATTATTTGTATTGAGCTTGGCTAATTTTAAGTCGCAGCACTAAATCACATTTACTTGTTACTTATTACAAAACCAGTTTATAGCAAAACCAAAAATTTTACATTTTATAGGCGTCTGGAATGACAAATATAACGGAATATAGAAAGTTGAAGGTTGGGCTCGAGTATAACTAACATAAATAAATTATAACATAATAAAGAACACGTCTTAATATTTCATGAACTTCTCATCGCCAATGTCCAAATGTTTTTCCTACCACGTTTGAGGGTAGAAATAATTGGAAGAATAGCTGAAATAAACCCAGCAAACACGTACAAAACCATAAAAGTGTTTTATACCGTAACAGTGGTGTTGTATTTATAAATACTTTGTCAGATCTCACTAAAATTTTTTACATTGCTTCCGTGCGAATTCCTCTAATACAGCCCGACCATGTAAACTTACTAAAGCTTTAGCGTATGAGTGTTTCCTAATATGGATGATGTCTGTCGTGTTTGTTCAATCAGCACTGCATAAACAAAACTATTTCTTTTTTTATTTACTGATACTTGTTGGAAATAACAATGAAGTAGTTGGACCCTAGGCTGGTCCGGGATTGTTATTTGCTAACAAAAATAAAAGTATAACGCGCAGTAGTGAATAAAATTTATTGACGGGTTTATCTGAAATCTGCCCGAGAACAACCTTATTGTTGCGTATTGCAGTACGACGTACCTGGTTGATATGATTGTAGGCTTAAGGTCACCAGATTCTCAGAAGGTCACAAAATCGTATGTTAATCGGCTTCATATGCATTCACTACGGCATTTTTTGCGTAGCATGGACCTGGGTGGAGCAGTGGTTCGATTCAAGATCCAACCATTCATGATTTAGTTTTTTTCGCAGTTTTCTGGTCTGTTTGGCTCAGTAGTTAGAGTTTATGGCCGGTGTGTCAAGAGTCTCGGGTTCGATTCCCGGCTGGGGAGGAGGTAATTAATGTTCCCTTTCTGGGTTCAGGCCTAGGTATTGTGTTTGTCACTTGAACGCCATCTCTATGAGAAAGACAATGTCGAACAACCGCAGTCCCATCCTCGCCGAACAGACTTGGGTGTCTCTCTGAAGCCGTCAACTTCCGAGTTAAATGAAAACCGCGTAAATAAAAATAAGTAATTGATTTAAATGGGTTTCTTGAAATCCGTCCATGTGAATGCTGTGATACTTGCAAATTATATATAGGCCACAGCCGATCCTGCTTCCTCTATGTCTGGTCCAGTTATTATTACTATTACTCTTGCTGTCGAAGAGAAGTGAAGCTCTAATTACCTACCATCATCAGAACACTTTATTTAGAGAACCCCCGGAACTAACGTAGGATCGTACACGATCAGTGGCGTAGCCAGGATTTGTGTAAGAGGGGGGTTTAACCTGGTAATAATATAATGAACACCGACCACCCCTCTAAAGCGTAGGGTTCGGTGGTCCTCCCCGGGAAAATTTGGATTTCAAGGTGCAAAATAGTGTTATTTTAGAATGTTTTCGTAACGAAACATTAGATATCATAACGGTAACACAGTTTTATTCTTTTAACATTTTTAAAAGTGTTTTGTGACTAATTGGGGAGTGGGGCGGTATAATCTCCAAACATCCTCCCTGTTTACGCTCCTGTACACGGTGATTTACCGTTAACAATAAAGTGAACAGTATTTACGTCCCTTCCGACGTCGTTAACCACGAGTAAAGATTTTATGAGTACTCAAAAGTTGAAATTTTGTGTGCAATGAAAATTATACATTGTGTTAAATAGTTACACGGCCATTATTTTTAGTAACATGTGTCCGAAAAATAGAAATTGATTGTAATAGGACATTTACCAGAGCTTTCATAAGTAGTAAATTTACCGTGATCCCTCTATATACGTTTTATAGTTAAAATTAACTTTAAAAACTTAGGAAATTTGATAAATAAGATTAAGTTCAACCAACAAAATTTGTAAGGGTCTTATAATTTAATTTTATAAGTAGGGATTTCCGGAAAAAAAAATTCCATTTCAACACTTTTTTTTAACGCTGTACATGCGAACTTCAGCTCTGCTTCGTGGTCAATAATTTGCTTATTTTAACTCTCAGCGTCTTATGCTTCTATCCGCTAATCACAGACGTGTGGTGTCGCAGTAAGCTTGTTCTGATTGGCACAGTCAAATAAGTGACGCCTGTACACAAGGACACACTGTCAATATCCACGAATCAGAGCTGCAAATGTGCACATAAGACAATGAAACAAATTAGTGACAAAATCTTTTCGCGAAAATTAGGGGTCACTATTTACAAGCCAGTGCGTAATAACTGTACAGATGATGGTATATCGCGAATATTTGTTGTGCCAACATATCCTTGAAAACACTCTAGTTTCTTGCAGCATGTATGATTGAGTTATATACGCGTGACACAGCGCAGCTGTCTTCAGATCAATAACATGCACCAAGTATTTAAATACCAGGAATCTCATTAGCTTAGTCGTATTGTGTAATAGCTCCACGTACATGAAAAAGACAGTATAACTTTTGATAAGCTAAACGTACGTTGGAACACAGCAAATAGTCAAGTTTTCCCGTGATAAACCACCATCTCTAGGGAACCTGGTTTTTCGCGAAAAGAATTTTGCCCCACTTTGTTTAAGTGCCTTACGTGCACATCTGCAATTCTGCTTCATGATTATTGGCAACGTGTCTATATGAAGAGCCGTATATTATTTGTCTGGGCTAGTTACAATAAAGTCTCTGCTACACCTCACGGCTGTGGTTCGCCGGTAGAATCCCAAAGATCAAAAGAGCTAAAATATCCAATCACTGACCACGAAGCAGAACTGCAGATGTGCACGTAAGGCACTGAAAGAAAGTG